>WNWK01000761.1:70000-155000 GCA_009830355.1 Cherax destructor
TACCTTCTTCCAGCACAGCTGCAGTTAATATTACTTGAGTATTACCATCTTCCAGCACAGCTGCAGTTACTATTACTTGAGTATTACCATTTTCCAGCAGAGCTGCAGTTACTATTACTTGGGTATTACCATCTTCCAGCAGAGCTGCAGTTACTATTACTTGAGTATTACCATCTTCCAGCACAGCTGCAGTTACTATTACTTGAGTATTACCATCTTCCAGCAGAGCTGCAGTTACTATTACTTGAGTATTACCATCTTCCAGCAGAGCTGCAGTTACTATTACTTGAGTATTACCATCTTCCAGCAAGCTGCAGTTCTATTACTTGAGTATTACCATCTTCCAGCACAGCTGCAGTTACTATTACTTGAGTGTTACCATCTTCCAGCAGAGCAGCAGTTACTATTACTTAAGTATTACCATCTTCCAGCAGAGCTGCAGTTACTATTACTTGAGTATTACCATCTTCCAGCAGAGCTGCAGTTACTATTACTTGAGTATTACCATCTTCCAGCACAGCTGCAGTTACTATTACTTGAGTATTACCATCTTCCAGCACAGCTGCAGTTACTATTACTTGAGTGTTACCATCTTCCAGCAGAGCAGCAGTTACTATTACTTGAGTATTACCATCTTCCAGCAGAGCTGCAGTTACATTACTTGAGTATTACCATCTTCCAGCACAGCTGCAGTTACTATTACTTGAGTATTACCATCTTCCAGCACAGCTGCAGTTACTATTACTTGAGTATTACCATCTTCCAGCACAGCTGCAGTTACTATTACTTGAGTATTACCATCTTCCAGCACAGCTGCAGTTACTATTACTTGAGTATTACCATCTTCCATCACAGCTGCAGTTACTATTACTTGAGTATTACCATCTTCCAGCAGAGCTGCAGTCACTATTACTTGAGTATTACCATCTTCCAGCACAGCTGCAGTTACTATTATTTGAGTATTACCATCTTCCAGCACAGCTGCAGTTACTATTACTTGAGTATTACCATCTTCCAGCACAGCTGCAGTTACTATTACTTGAGTATTACCATCTTCCAGCACAGCTGCAGTTACTATTACTTGAGTATTACCATCTTCCAGCACAGCTGCAGTTACTATTACTTGAGTATTACCATCTTCCATCACAGCTGCAGTTACTATTACTTGAGTATTACCATCTTCCAGCAGAGCTGCAGTCACTATTACTTGAGTATTACCATCTTCCAGCACAGCTGCAGTTACTATTACTGAGTATTACCATCTTCCAGCACAGCTGCAGTTACTATTACTTGAGTATTACCATCTTCAAGCAGAGCTGCAGTTACTATTACTTGAGTATTACCATCTTCCAGCACAGCTGCAGTTACTATTACTTGAGTATTACCATCTTCCAGCAGAGCTGCAGTCACTATTACTTGAGTATTACCATCTTCCAGCACAGCTGCAGTTACTATTACTTGAGTATTACCATCTTCCAGCACAGCTGCAGTTACTATTACTTGAGTATTACCATCTTCCAGCAAGCTGCAGTTACTATTCTGAGTATTACCATCTTCCAGCACAGCTGCAGTTACTATTACTTGAGTATTACCACTTCCACAAGCGCAGTTACTATTCTTGAGTATTACCATCTTCCAGCAAGCTGCAGTTACTATTACTTGAGATTACCATCTTCCACACAGCTGCAGTACTATTACTTGAGTATTACCACTTCCAGCACAGCTGCAGTTACTATACTTGAGTTTACCATCTTCCAGCAAGCTGCAGTACTATTACTTGAGTATTACCATCTTCCAGCAAGCTGCAGTTATATCTTGAGTATTACCATCTTCCAGCACAGCTGCAGTTACTATTACTGAGTTACCATCTTCCAGCAGGCTGCAGTTATATTATGAGTATTACCATCTTCCAGCACAGCTGCAGTTACTATTACTTGAGTATTACCATCTTCCAGCAGGCTGCAGTTACTATTACTTGGTATTACCATTTCCAGCAGAGCTGCAGTTACTATTACTTGAGTATTACCATCTTCCACACAGTGCAGTACTATTACAGTATTACCATCTTCCAGCACAGCTGCAGTTACTATTACTTAGATTACCATCTTCCAGCAGCTGCAGTTACTATTACTGAGTATTACCATCTTCCAGCACGCTGCAGTTACTATTACTTGAGTATTACCATCTTCAGCACAGCTGCAGTTACTATTACTTGGTATTACCATCTTCCAGCAGGCTGCAGTTATATTTGAGTATTACCATCTTCCAGCACGCTGCAGTTACTATTACTTGAGTATTACCATCTTCCAGCAGAGCTGCAGTTACTATTACTTGGTATTACCATCTTCCAGCAAGCTGCAGTTACTATTACTTGAGTATTACCATCTTCCAGCACAGCTGCAGTTACTATTACTTGAGTATTACCATCTTCCAGCAGAGCTGCAGTTACTATTACTTGAGTATTACCATCTTCCAGCAGAGCTGCAGTTACTATTACTTGAGTATTACCATCTTCCAGCACAGCTGCAGTTACTATTACTTGAGTATTACCATCTTCCAGCACAGCTGCAGTTACTATTACTTGAGTATTACCATCTTCCAGCAAGCTGCAGTTACTATTCTTGAGTATTACCATCTTCCAGCACAGCTGCAGTTACTATTACTTGAGTATTACCATCTTCCAGCAAGGCTGCAGTTACTATTACTTGAGTATTACCATCTTCCAGCAGAGCTGCAGTTACTATTACTTGAGTATTACCATCTTCCAGCACAGCTGCAGTTACTATTACTTGAGTATTACCATCTTCCAGCAGAGCTGCAGTTACTATTACTTGAGTATTACCATCTTCCAGCAAGCTGCAGTTACTATTACTTGAGTATTACCATCTTCCAGCACAGCTGCAGTTACTATTACTTGAGTATTACCATCTTCCAGCACAGCTGCAGTTACTATTACTTGAGTATTACCATCTTCCAGCACAGCTGCAGTTACTATTACTTGAGTATTACCATCTTCCAGCACAGCTGCAGTTACTATTACTTGAGTATTACCATCTTCCAGCAGAGCTGCAGTTACTATTACTTGAGTATTACCATCTTCCAGCACAGCTGCAGTTACTATTACTTGAGTATTACCATCTTCCAGCACAGCTGCAGTTACTATTACTTGAGTATTACCATCTTCCAGCACAGCTGCAGTTACTATTACTTGAGTATTACCATCTCTCAGGATGGCCTCCTCCATACACATGACAAGTGGATTTTTTTATGAATAAATCTCCAATTTACAAGAGACAATGAAACACAGGAAAAAGTAAAAACAAATCATAGCAATAGATGGCGCCACAGAGCCGACTGAAGACACTAACAACCCAACCACAGTCACATTTCAGCCTGAAATACTTTAGTTTACCCTGTTCCTTCACCCTGAAGGACAACCTTGTCCTTGAAACAAGTCCCCTTGTACCAGACTCAAGGTGGGTGGATGGAGGAATAGAAGAGGTAGATCAAATGGAGATGGAAGGGAAAGAAAGAGGAAGTAGTTGAGGAAGAGGAAAGAGTGCTTGTACAGCCTTCAGCTCACTATCAACGGTCCTAGCACCTATTTACTGCTTACCTAGCAGTAAATAGGTGCTTGGAGGTTAGTGGTCTGTAGTGGGTGGCATTATGCGGGCGGTAGTAAACGTCAGAGAGTGCTTTGAACTGATTTGATAAAGGATAACAGCTCTTAGTGTGAGATGAGGGTGGATACCAGCTCTTAGTGTGAGATGAGGGAGGATAACAGCTCTGAATATGAGCTCATGTAGGCTAACAGCTCTTAGTGTAAATATGATGAGGCTAAATAACAACTCTTAGTGTGAGCAGAGGTACAATAGCAGCTCTTAGTGTCAGCTCAGGTAGGACAACAGGAAATAATGATGGAAAGTAGACCAGAAAATCACATGGCTCAGAAATTCTTAATTACTTGAGGCAAATCATCAGTGGAATACAATACCTACTTGTTGATGTATCACACATATACGACACCCAGGTTTCTACGTGGCCCTGAAGACTCCCAACATTAACAGAGGTCTCATAAACCTGTCCCCCCAAAAAAAACTGTCTTGAATTACAACAACAAATTAACATTAAAAACACAACTATACGTCTGGCAAGGAGGTGTTTGTGGGTAGCCAAGAAACGTACAGATCTGCGATGTTATACCTTATACTGCCGGAGTGTTCATTTTATTCACACTCCAATACAGCTGTAACATCTGCCTAAATAAATACAAAATACAACAACAGCTGTATTTCCGCGTTACGTCAATATCTCCGAGATAAAAATGAAATATTTATATTATCTACATTTCTCATTTCCTCTGTGATTTCACAAGTTGTGAAGGAATATTATCTTCCTCGTGCTGATATTCTCCTCGCTGGAGGTATATCGATATTGCTTCCCTTGAGGAATATCGATATTATTCTCACTGAAAAATGATGAAATTGCTCTTGGTGAAGGAATATGAATATTACTCTTAGTGGAGGAATATCGATATTAGTCTTAATGGAGGAATATCAATATTACTCTTAGTGGAGGGATATCAATATTACTCTTAGTGGAGGAATATCGATATTACGCTTAGTGGAGGGATATCAATATTACTCTTAGTGGAGGAATATCAATATTACTCTTAGTGGAGGATTATCAATATTACTCTTAGTGGAGGGATATCAATATTACTCTTAGTGGAGGAATATCGATATTACGCTTAGTGGAGGGATATCAATATTACTCTTAGTGGAGGAATATCAATATTACTCTTAGTGGAGGAATATCAATATTACTCTTAGTGGAGGAATATCAATATTACTCTTAGTGGAGGGATATCAATATTACTCTTAGTGGAGGAATATCAATATTACTCTTAGTGGAGGAATATCGATATTACTCTTAGTGGAGGAATATCGATATTACTCTTAGTGGAGGAATATCAATATTACTCTTAGTGGAGGAATATCAATATTACCCTTAGTGGAGGAATATCAATATTACTCTTAGTGGAGGAATATCAATATTACTCTTAGTGGAGGAATATCAATATTACTCTTAGTGGAGGAATATCAATATTACTCTTAGCAGAGGAATATCGATATTACTCTTAGTGGAGGAATATCAATATTACTCTTAGTGGAGGAATATAAATATTACTCTTAGTGGAGGAATATCAATATTACTCTTAGTGGAGGAATATAAATATTACTCTTAGTGGAGGAATATCAATATTACTCTTAGTGGAGGAATATCAATATTACTCTTAGTGGAGGAATATCAATATTACTCCTAGTAGAGGAATATCATTATTACTCTTAGTGGAGGAATATTGGCATTGCTCTCGCTAGAGTAGAGCTGCCTCGCTGCTCTTTAGATGATAGTCAGGAGTGAGCTTCGTCAGGAGAGCTGCAACTTTATCTCAGCTCACTCATATGAACACTTGCAAATAGTTTCTCCTCCTCCACCTCCTTCTCCACCACCTCCTCCACCTCCTCCTTCTCCACCACCTCCTCCACCTCCTCCTCCTCCACCTCCTTCTCCACCACCTCCTTCTCCACCACCTCCTCCACCACGTCCTCCACCTCCTCCTTCTCCACCACCTCCTCCTCCACCTCCTTCTCCACCACCTCCTCCACCTCGTCCTCCACCTCCTCCTCCTCCAGGCATTGTTACACTCTCTAGCAGACCAACAAACACATAAATACTGTGACAATTTTACTAAAAGCAGGTTCGTGATGTGTGTGTGTGTGAGTGTGTGTGTGTGTGTGTGTGTGTGTGAGTGTGTGTGTGAGTGTGTGTGTGAGTGTGTGTGTGTGTGTGTGAGTGTGTGTGTGTGTGTGTGAGTGTGTGTGAGTGTGTGTGTGAGTGTGTGTGTGAGTGTGTGTGTGAGTGTGTGTGTGTGTGTGTGTGTGTGTGTGTGTGTGTGTGTGTGTGTGAGTGTGTGTGTGTGTGTCTACACTCACACTGAACACTCAACACAGTGTTGACCTGACAAACAGAGAAGTTCCTTTGAACAGCGTTCGTTCGAGATCTTTTATTGAACAAATAGATTGTCAGGGAGGGAGGGAGAGAAGGAGGGAAGGTGGAAGGGAGGGAGGGAGAGAAGGAGGGAAGGTGGAAGGGAGGGAGGGAGAGAAGGAGGGAAGGTGGAAGGGAGGGAGGGAGAGAAGGAGGGAAGGTGGAAGGGAGGGAGGGAGAGAAGGAGGGAAGGTGGAAGGGAGGGAGGGAGAGAAGGAGGGAAGGTGGAAGGGAGGGAGGGAGAGAAGGAGGGAAGGTGGAAGGGAGGGAGGGAGAGAGGGAGAAAGTGTATGAGGTGAAAAGATGGATGTATGAAGGTAAGTAGGGAGGAAGGAAGGAAGGAAGGAAGGAAGGAAGGAAGGAAGGAAGGAAGGAAGGAAGGAAGGACGGACTTAAAACCTCAAGCGACGATATGAAGAAATATTCCATCAAGGAGTTTTAAAAGAGTTCATCATATTTAGAGCTCTCACCTCCTTCATGAGCTCATGATATTTAAAGCTCTCAACTCCTTCATGAGCTCATGATATTTAGAGCTCTCAGCTCCTTCATGAGCTCATGATATTTAAAGCTCTCAACTCCTTCATGAGCTCATGATATTTAGAGCTCTCAGCTCCTTCATGAGCTCATGATATTTAGAGCTCTCAGCTCCTTCATGAGCTCATGATATTTAAAGCTCTCAACTCCTTCATGAGCTCATGATATTTAGAGCTCTCAGCTCCTTCATGAGCTCATGATATTTAGAGCTCTCAGCTCCTTCATGAGCTCATGATATTTAAAGCTCTCAACTCCTTCATGAGCTCATGATATTTAGAGCTCTCACCTCCTTCATGAGCTCATGATATTTAGAGCTCTCAGCTCCTTCATGAGCTCATGATATTTAGAGCTCTCAGCTCCTTCATGAGTATATGCCATGCTGGGTTCATATTTCGCTGCACTATGGTGCTGACACCTAGTGGCATATGCCTACCCAGCTCAACACGCACCACGCTCAGTCTTATTCAGGCAGCCAAGCTCACTCAGTCAACAAGGTCTACACTGTCTACAAGGTCTACATTACTCAGACACAGGATCAGCAGAATCCAGGCATAAATTTGCTGAATTTTCCTCGAGAAATCTTGGTGGCGTCACCTGGGACTCCACAGCATCCCACCGCTGCCACCAATATTGCCGAAAGATTAGCTATGTGTATCCAGGCGGCTGATAAATGATAAGGCTTCGGGGGCTACGTTGCTTTATTTGGACTCGTGGTACACAGGCAGTGTGTTTAAGTGCCCAGTCCTGGAGGGCCATGCCCAGGAGAGAGTGACAGAGTAGATCTTGTTGATTGAGTGAGCTCGGCTGGCTGAATGAGGCCGGGTAAATCTGAGCCCAGACCACTGGTAGCACCCTCGTGTTATTTGTCACCCATTGTGACCATTGACAGCTGACACTTGTCAGTCCAGGCGTCTGTTTACGAGCGTCTGAACCCCCATGTACAGAAAACTCTTATGCTTGCCGTTCGTAGACGCCTGAGTCGTACCTGCTACGACTTGCCAATGAGATTCGTTTCACTCCACCTCCTGACCGTCAGAGTGCAGTTACATTAAGAAAACCACCAGTCTGAAGACACTTAGACTAACCTCTGCTATGACTCCAACTCAGTTGAGAGAATGACATCGTCAAGCCGCAGTAGCCCTGTCGGCAGGCGACTGTCTGACTGATGTCACAGCTTCAGTGAGCAGCCTGCACAAAGATGATGCCACTTTGTCTGCTAGCCCACTCACTCCAGTTACGGTGTATGCTGCTACGACTCCCAGATGCTTCACCTGAGTGGTCTCTGCTGTGACTCACTCCACTCTCGCCGGCAGTGACAGCCCCAGCGAAAGTACCGAGTACTGACGACGCCTCACTCGAGGGCACCAGCAGGTTGTGCCCCAGGATGAGTGAACCCTGCAGCGACTACTATGATGACTGCTTCACCATTCCAGAGGAGACTACCCCTGTTACGTCACAGCTCAGCCTCAGCGATGTCTCCTGTGTTGCAGTATCTGTCCAGATGCAGGAAGGAGTGCAGTGATGCCTCCGAGGCTCACTGCCTTGGACCACGATGTTCAGCACATCCCATCTTTTTTTTTCTTCCCTCCCTGTAGGAAGTTTTTTTTGTCCATGTCCACATGTATATATATGTTTTTATTTTGTGTTTTGTGCTCCGTTCCTGAGAGAGAGGGACCGAGAGTTTTTTTTCAGGCAATCATGGTCAAAGACGACCATGGGTACGTGGCCGAGCGATGTATGCCAAGCTGGGTTCATATTTTGCGGCACTGTGGTGCTGACACCTAGTGGCATATGCCTACCCAGGTCAACCCTCACCATGCTTACCCGACCTCATTCAGGCAGCTGAGTTCACACAGTCAACAAGGTCTACTCCGTCACTCTCTCCTGGGCATGGCCCTCCGGGCCTGTGCACTTAAATACACTGTCTGTGTATCACGAATCCAAATGAAGCAACACAACCTCCAAAGCCTCATCATTTATCAACCGCCTGGATACACATACACTAATCTTTCGCCGATATGAGTTCATGATATTTAGAGCTCTCAGCTCCTTCAAGAACTCATGATATTTAGAGCTCTCAGCTCCTTCAAGAGCTCATGATATTTAGAGCTCTCAGCTCCTTCAAGAACTCTGTCAATCACCATCAAGAAAAGTTCTCAAGCTTTTTAACAGCTGTAAAAAGATGATACATATTTCTACACACCTGTCTCGGACACATATTAGTACACATGTTCACCAGACACATGTTGTTTTTACATACCTGTTTCTTTGTCACATATATGTACACATTTACACCAGACACGTGCTCCTACACACTTGTCTCAAACGCACACACTGGTATACATATACACCAAACACATGTTTTTACACACCTGTCTCGGTCTTATATTTGTACACATGTACACCAGACACATGCCTCTACACACCTGTCTCAAACACGCACACTGTTACTTATGTACACCAGACACATGCCCCTACACACCTGTCTCAAACACTCTGGTGCACATGTACACCAGACACATACTCCTACACACCTGTCTCAAGCACACACTGGTACACATGTACACCAGACACATCAACCTATGCACCTGTTATCTTTTAGACGACTACATCTGTAATCTCTTTTACGACTACATCTGTTATCTCGTTTACGGCCACACCTGTTATCTCTCTTACGACCACACCTGTTATATCTGTTGGATGACCACACATGCTTTGGGACGGCCACGGGTGTTCTGGTACGACCGCACCTGTGCAGCAGGTCGACGACTCTTGACCTCTGTACAACCTTTGAACTTTGGCGCAGCTGGGCACAAAATTAAAAAAAAAAAACTTGACATCAAACGCCGTGTTTGACACACTCTAATTTGACACATCTGGTGTGTGTGTGTGTGTGTTTGTGTGTGTGTGTGTTTGTGTGTGTGTGTGTGTGTGTGTGTGTGTGTACTCACCTAATTGTACTCACCTATATGTGGTTGAAGGCGTCGAGTCATAGCTCCTGGCCCCGCCTCTTCACTGATTGCTACTAGGTCATCTATCTCCCTGCTCCATGAGCTTTATCAAACCTCGTCTTAAAACTATGTATGGTTCCTGCCTCCACTACGTCACTTTCTAGGCTGTTCCACTTCCTGGCAACTCTATGACTGAAGAATTACTTCCTAACATCCCTTTGACTCATAGGAGTCTTCAACTTCCAATTGTGACCCCTTGTTTCTGTGTCCCCTCTCTGGAACATCCTGTCTCTGTCCACCTTATCTATTCCACGTAGTATTTTATATGTCGTTATCATGTCTCTCTTAACCCTCCTAATCGTCAGGCCGATTTCCCTTAACCTTTTTTCGTAGGACAGTTCCCTTAGCTCTAGGACTAGTCATGTTGCAAACCTTTGCACTTTCTCTAATATCTTGACTTGCTTGACCAGATGTGGGTTCCAAACTGGTGCTGCATACTCCAGTATGGACCTGACGTATATGGTATACAGAGTCTTGAACGATTCCTTAGTGAGGTATTAGAACGCTATTCTTAGGTTTGCCAGACGCCCGTATGCTGCAGCAGTTATGTGATTGATGTGTGCCTCAGGAGAAGTGCTCGGTATTATACTCACCCCAAGATCTTTTTCCTTGAGTGAGGTTTGCAGTCTTTGGCCACCTAGATTATACTCTGTCTACAGTCTTCTTTGCCCTTCCCCGATCTTCATGACTTTGCATTTGACAGGGTTAAATTGAAGGAGCTAGTTACTGGACCAGGCTTGTAGCCTGTCCAGGTCTCTCTGTAGTCCTGCCTGATCCTCGACTGATTTAATTCTTCTCATTAACTTCACATCATCTGCAAACAGGGACACTTCTGAGTCTATCACTTCCGTTATGTCATTCACATATACCAAACACAGCACAGATCCTAGGACTGACCCTGTTGAACCCCACTCGTCACAGGTGCCCACTCTGACACCTCGTCACGTACCATGACTCGTTGTTGCATCCCTGTCAGATATTCTCTGATCCATTGCAGTGTCTTTCCTGTTACGTGTGCCTGATTCTTTAGCTTTTTCATTAACCTCTTGTGAGGAACTGTGTCGAACGCCTTCTTGCAGTCCAAGAAAATGCAGTCTATCCACCCCTCTCTCTCGTGTCTTACTTCTGTTACCTTGTCATAAAACTCCAGTAGGTTTGTGACACAGGATTTTCCTTCCCTGAAACCGTGCTGGTTGTCGTTTATAAGCTTGTGTTTTTACACACTTGAAAATACATGTCACACCTGCAAACTCATATCACACACCTTCTCTCACCTGAAAACACCTGCGACACAACTGTTCACAATTCTAAACACCTGTCACAGAACTGTTCACACTAGTAAACACCTGTTACACACATGCTCAAATTACAAACACCTGTCACACATCTGAAAGCCCCAGTGACACACCTACAAGTTTTTGTTACACACCTGCAAGCTGTAGATGCAAGCTACTGACCCACACTTATTCAGACTGTAAACACCTGTCATGCTCCTACTCACACCAGCAAACACATGTAACACGTCTGCAAACTCGTGTCACACACCTGCTCACACTTAAAAACACCTGTCACACACCTGTCGTACTCCTACAAGCTGTCGTCACACATCTACAAGCCTCTGTAACTCACCTGCATGCACCTGTATATGTCTATCACACATATGCAAACACCTGTCAGAAACTTTCCAGCACTTGTTAAAAATATTCCCATACGTCTTAAAAATCTTTCCAAACATACCAAACATGTTCCCATACTTTTTAGAAACCTTCCAAACACCCGTTAAGACCCTCCCCACACTTGTTCTCCCTGTGTTCACACCTGTTCCCCCTTCCCACACCTGTCAGACACCTGTCCACACTTGTCAGAACCTTTTCAACACAATGGAAGAACCTTCCCACACCTGTCCCAGCCAACCTTCACCTGTCACTCACCTGCAAAAATCTGTCATTCTCCTCCCCACACCTGCCCACACCTGCCCACACCTGATACAACACAGACAAGACGACCGCCAACACACGAAGTGTGAAGTTTTAGGAATAGGTGAGTGAGATACTATTACTATTGCTACTACTACTATGCTACTATTACTACTGCTACTACTACTACTACTACTACAACTACTACTACAACTACTACTACTGCTGCTGCTGCTGCTGCTGCTACTACTACTACTACTACTACTACTGCTACTATGCTACTATTTCTACTGCTTCTGCTGCCACTACTACTACTACTACTACTAGTTTTCAGTGTCATCAGCAGGACTTCTCTCAGACGCGAGAGAGAATCTCGTGAGTCGCTCTGGTACTGGGGTGGCGGCTAGAGCACCATGAATGACTCAAATGGAGCAGAGCTTTTGAGTGCTGAGAGCCTCATACCAGCAAAAGCTCCGACCCTGACACCACTTACACCCCAAGATCTGTTGTACCCCAGCTCCAGGGCGTCCACGACGGTTGTAGTTATCTGATACACCACTTGTGCTGAAGAAGGTTCTCAGTGCCTTTTGTCCTAGGGCTGTCCCGGCCTTAGGGCTGTAAACGGTACTATACCTGACACGAAGAAGGCTCATCGCCCCTTTGTCATAGTGCAGCCCCTGACGTAGGGCTGTAAACGGTACTATACTTGACACGAAGAAGCCTCATCGCCCCTTTGTCATAGTGCTGCCCCTGACGTAGGGCTGTAAACGGTACTATACTTGACACGAAGAAGGCTCATCGCCCCTTTGTCATAGTGCTGCCCCTTCCAGAGGGCTGTAAACAGTATATCACTTGTGCAAACTCCGACACTCCTTCGAGAGTCACTGCCGGGCCACTACATGAAGAAGACCTAGGCCAGGACCCGTCTGGCAAACCTACATGAACCTAAACTCCACTCTTGCAAGCTTAGCTTAGTCAGCAAGACTCGCTTTTCCAAACAAATGTAAATTACTCAAGTCAACCACTCCACTAAAACGAGTCTATCTACCCCCCCTCCCCCTCCCCCCAAAAAAACGAAGATACTGGTCTATTTTAATCAACTTTTAGCCTAATGAATTAAATTTTAGATTTAGGTCGGTTTGCTGAGCCAATTTTGGTCCAAAATGAAAAATTTGAATGGGAAGTTAATTGACTTGATACAACTATCTGCCCGTAAGATCAAATCATCGAGAGAAAAAAACATGTTTTTATTAAGTGAGATGGACGTGTTTGGACCAGATCTGTTTTATCAGATGTGATCATTAAGTAAGCTTGTGTGTTTGTTTATGTGTTTGGTTCAGGATGTGGTGAGCTGTTTTAATCATAGCTCTCATCAGTGCATGTTGTTGAACATTTATCAAAGCAAAGGGACTGACTGCCTTTTATTTTTCTTCGAGATTGAGGGACTGACTATCTTAAACTTATTTTTATTGAAGACTGAAGGACTTACTGTCTGTAATATTTCTTTTTTCAAGACTGAGGGACTGACCACCTCAAACTTATTTTTCTTCAAAGTTAAGGGACTGATCCCCTCAAACAGATTTTTCCCTGAAGACTGAGGGACTGACTACCCATCATGGTGACCTCTCCACCACTTGTGTTGTCTCCAGTAAGTAATTCTTCTATAGATTTTGACTTAAAAAAATCTAATGAGCACGGAAGAAACCCAAGTGTTGTACATATATCTTACTCATCTGTTGTAACCTCTGTTTGTGATGGACTTGTCTAGCTAGGGCCAGTAGGCCTGCTGCAGTGCTCCTTAAGTCTAATGTTCTTATTTAACCAACTTTCTGTTTCATTTCTGCCACGCAATTAGGAGAATGACGAATTACAGTTTGATAGAATAAGGAATGTCACTCTCGTCCTATCCAGGAGGCATAGGAGAGGAAACTGACGATCCCTCTGAGTATTTTGTATGTCGTTGTCATATCTCCCCTGGTTCTTCCATCCTCTCTGTTCAGGCAAGCTTCAATGACTCAAGGGTTTCCCACTTGCAGACATCACCAGTGGGTGACATCACCAGTGGGAGACATCACCAGTGGGAGACATCACCAGTGGGAGACATCACCAGTGGGAGACATCACCAGTGGAAGACATCACCAGTGGGAGACATCACCAGTGGGTGACATCACCAGTGGGAGACATCACCAGTGGGAGACATCACCAGTGGGAGACATCACCAGTGGGAGACATCACCAGTGGGAGACATCACCAGTGGGAGACATCACCAGTTGGAGAAATCACCAGTGGGAGACATCACCAGTGGGAGACATCACCAGTGGGAGACATCACCAGTGGGAGACATCACCAGTGGGAGACATGACCAGTGGGAGACTTGACCAGTGGGAGACATGACCAGTGGGAGACATCACCGGTGGGAGACATCACCGGTGGGAGACATCACCAGTGGGAGACATCACCAGTGGGAGACATCACGAGTGGGAGACATCACGAGTGGGAGACATCACCAGTGGGAGACATCACGAGTGGGAGACATCACCATTGGGAGACATCACAAGTGGGAGACATCACCAGTGGGAGACATCACCAGTTGGAGACATCACCGGTGGGAGACATCACCAGTGGGAGACATCACCAGTGGGATACATCACCGGTGGGAGACATCACCAGTGGGAGACATCACCAGTGGGAGACATCACCAATGGGAGACATCACCAGTGGGAGACATCACCAGTGGGAGACATCACCAGTGGGAGACATCACCAGTGGGAGACATCACGAGTGGGAGACATCACGAGTGGGAGACATCACAAGTGGGAGACATCACAAGTGTGGAGACATCACCAGTGGGAGACATCACCAGTGGGAGACATCACCGGTGGGAGACAACACCAGTGGGAGACATCACCAGTGGGAGACATTACCAGTGGGAGACATCATCAGTGGGAGACATCACCAGTGGGAGACATCACCAGTGGGAGACATCACAAGTGTGGAGACATCACCAGTGGGAGACATCACCAGTGGGAGACATCACCAGTGGGAGACATCACCGGTGGGAGACATCACCAGTGGGAGACATCACCAGTGGGAGACATCACCAGTGGGAGACATCACCAGTTGGAGACATCACCAGTGGGAGACATCACCAGTGGGAGACATCACCAGTGGGAGACGTCACCAGTGGGAGACATCACCAGTGGGAGACATCACCAGTGGGAGACATCACCAGTGGGAGACATCACCAGTGGGAGACATCACCAGTGGGAGACATCACCAGTGGGAGACATCACCAGTGGTGTTGGAGTTCTCTGATAATAAAATACTTGTTTACGTCGCGTTTGGGCCTTTCACCTCCTCAGAATCATTGTCAGGTGCGTCTCATCTTGTGAAACATCTTCCAATATGGAGAGAAGCACCTCCCGTGTGCCTGGGGATGCTGCATCATGCCTCAACATATCTTGCACGCAATATTGAGAGCCCAGGGCATGCTTCTGTCTACACTACTGTGCAATATTGCCTGGGATGCAATGTGTGCTGTCTCTCTCTCTCTCTCTCTCTCTCTCTCTCTCTCTCTCTCTCTCTCTCTCTCTCTCTCTCTCTCTCTCTCTCTCTCTCTCTCTCTCTCATAGGTCTTAAAAGTTATGTTCCCGTGTGTCTTAGATATCACTAGCGTCAGTGCTAACTCATTCCTAGGACATGGTTAGCTGAGGGCTGGTTCACGGCTAGCTGATGGCTAGTTTATAGCTAGTTTATGGCTGGTTCATGGCTAGCTGATGGCTAGTTCATAGCTAGTTCGTGGCTAGCTGATGGCTAGTTCATAGCTAGTTCATGGCTAGCTGATGGCTAGTTCAAGTGTCTTATTCACTGTCTTACTCAGCATATGTCTTATTCACTATGTGTCTTATCCATCATGTGACTTATTCACTATGTGTCTTATCCATCATGTGTCTTATCTATCAAATGTCTTATTCATCATGTGTCTTATTCACTATGTGTCTTATCGATCATGTGTCTTATCCATCATGTGTCTTATCCATCATGTGTCTTATCCAGCATGTGTCTTATCCATCATGTGTCTTATTCATCATGTGTCTTATTCATCATGTGTCTTATTCACTATGTGTATTATCCATCATGTGTTTTATCCATTATGTGTCTCATCCATTATGTGTATTATCCATCATGTGTCTTATCCAGCATGTGTCTTATCCATCATGTGTCTTATCCATCATGTGTCTTATCCAGCATGTGTCTTATCCATCATGTGTCTTATCCATCATGTGTCTTATCCATCATGTGTCTTATCCATCATGTGTCTTATCCATCATGTGTCTTATCCATCATGTGTATAACCCATCATGTCTCTTATCCATCATGTGTCTTATCCAGCATGTGTCTTATCTCATGTGTCTTATCCATCATGTGTCTTATCCATCATGTGTTTATCCATGCAATTTTTGTCTTATCCATCATGTGTTTATCCATCATGTATTATCCAGCATGTGTCTTATCCATCATGTGTCTTATCCATCATGTGTTTATCCATCATGTGTTTATCAGCATGTGTCTTATCCATCATGTGTATTATCCAGCATGTGTCTTATCCATCATGTGTCTTATCCATCATGTGTATCCTTCTATCCATCATGTGTATTATCCAGCATGTGTCTTATCCAGCATGTGTCTTATCCATCATGTGTCTTATCCATCATGTGTATTACCCAGCATGTGTCTTATCCATCATGTGTCTTATCCATCATGTGTCTTATCCATCATGTGTCTTATACATCATGTGTCTTATCCATCATGTGTATTATCCAGCATGTGTCTTATCCATCATGTGTCTTATCCATCATGTGTCTTATCCAGCATGTGTCTTATCCATCATGTGTCTTATCCATCATGTGTCATTATCCACATCATGTGTCTTATCCATCATGTGTCTTATCCATCATGTGTCTTATCCATCATGTGTCTTATCCATCATGTGTCTTATCCATCATGTGTATTATCCAGCATGTGTCTTATCCATCATGTGTCTTATCCATCATGTGTCTTATCCATCATGTGTCTTATCCAGCATGTGTCTTATCCATCATGTGTCTTATCCATCATGTGTCTTATCCATCATGTGTATTATCCAGCATGTGTCTTATCCATCATGTGTCTTTCATCATTGCCACATGTGCTTATCCATCATGTGTCTTATCCAGCAGTGCTTACCCAGTCATTGTTATCCATCATGTGTCTTATCCATCATGTGTCTTATCCATCATGTGTATTATCAGCAGCCATAGTCTTATCCATCATGTGTCTTATCCATCAGGAGCATGTTCTCTATATCATTTCATCATGTGTTTATCCTCTGATATCACATGTCTTATCCATCATGTGTCTTGGTTGATCAAGCCCTGATCCACCACGAGGCCTGCTCATGGACAGGGCCGCGGGGGCGTTGACCCCAGTAACACTCTCCAGTTATACCAGTTACAGAAATTGGACAAAAATAAAAGTAATCCCGTAATATCACTGGTGTTTAGAGAAGCCCTAACGTTATATGCGAAGCGTTACGAGTTTGGATATGAGAGAGACATGGAATTCTTTCTGTAAAATTGCGAGCAATTTCATCAGGTTTGAATGTCCTGCTGAAATATGTCACTCGTCACCACATAAAGAGAGTGTGCATTCTCTGCATGGCTATAGAACAGGAAGTAGGTCGTCTTATGTAAATTCTAAGTTGCAAATGTCTTCTGGGTCTTTTAAGACGGTCTTTGTACTTTAAGTTTGTGTCGTAAAAAAAAAATTAGGTGAGGTTGCTGGCTATGTCTGTCAGGGTGTCTAGTGTCGTAGTGCTGACACCTGAGTGAGGTACAGGGGTGTCTAGTGTCGTAGTGTTGACACCTGAGTGAGGTACAGGGGTGTCTAGTGTCGTATTGTTGACACATGAGTGAGGTACAGGGGCGTCTAGTGTCGTAGTGTTGACACCTGAGTGAGGTACAGGGGTGTCTAGTGTCGTAGTGTTGACACCTGAGTGAGGTGCAGGGGCGTCTAGTGTCGTAGTGTTGACACCTGAGTGAGGTACAGGGGGTCTAGTGTCGTAGTGTTGACACCTGAGTGAGGCAGGGGCGTCTAGTGTCGTAGTGTTGACACCTGAGTGAGGTACAGGGGTGTCTAGTGTCGCAGTGTTGACACCTGAGTGAGGTACAGGGGTGTCTAGTGTCGCAGTGTTGACACCTGAGTGAGGTACAGGGGTGACTAGTGCCGTAGTGTTGACACCTGAGTGAGGTACAGGGTGTCTAGTGTTGTAGTGTTGACACCTGAGTGAGGTACAGGGGTGTCTAGTGTCATAGTGTTGACACCTGAGTGAGGTACAGGGGTGTTTAGTGTCGTATTGTTGACACATGAGTGAGGTACAGGTGTCTAGTGTCGTAGTGTTGAGACCTGAGTGAAGTGTAGGTGTCTAGTATCGTAGTGTTAACACCTGAGTGAAGTGCAGGTGTCTAGTGTCGTAGTGTTAACACCTGAGTGAGGTGCAGGTGTCTAGTGTCGTAGTGTTGAGACCTGAGTGAAGTGTAGGTGTCTAGTATCGTAGTGTTAACACCTGAGTGAGGTACAGGTGTCTAGTGTCGTAGTGTTGACACCTGAGTGAGGTGTAGGGAAGGATATATTATGGTAAAACATGTGTTTATAATGGTATAAAATACCGACAATTTGATAATTAAGACATGTGCAACAGCTGGGTATCTTTATTGTAAAAACGTTTCGCCCATACAGTAGGCCTTTTCAGTCAAATACAGAGGCAGCAGGTGCAGTAGTGAAATGAAAATGATGAAATCAATCCATCAGTCTTTGGAGAAATGGTATTTGAGGTGGTCAGTCCCTCAGCTCAGAACCTAATTGATATTTCCCTTATTTATGTCCATCTTCCAATGAAGAGTCTAATGAGTGTCTGCATTAGACCATTTGCATGTCCCCCAGGACACCCAATGTTTCACTGGACGTTCCGCTGACACTGCGGCCTCAGTGACAGAAAAGTTATTACTTCCTGGTCTGACTATCAGCTAGGACCCCGAGGTCTGACACTAGTTTGAATAACCTCGATGTTGTTGTCTTGAAGGAATAGTTACGAGAGGCAGAGGTGTCAGATGTTCTCGTCACTAAATAAAAAGGCAGAATTCGATGTGGTCACTTGCTATGGCTTCATATTATATATTATTATGTCAATGATTTACGATACTGACAAATGTATGAATAAGGCATATGTTTAACACTTGGATATCTTTATTTGCCGAAACGTTTCGCCTGCACAGCAGACTGAAGAAATACCGACTGAAGGAATACCACCTTCAACCTTCATTCAAGGCTAAGGGACTCAACACCTTCAGTCATAGCTGAGGGAGTGAACAACGTCAGTCATGGCAGAGGGAGTGAACAACGTCAGTCATGGCAGAGGGAGTGAACAACGTCAGTCATGGCAGAGGGAGTGAACAACGTCAGTCATGGCTGATGGAGTGAACAACGTCAGTTATGGCTGAGGAAGTGAACAACGTCAGTCATGGCTGATGGAGTTAACAACGTCAGTCATGGCTGATGGAGTGAACAACGTCAGTTATGGCTGAGGAAGTGAACAACGTCAGTCATGGCTGATGGAGTGAACAACGTCAGTCATGGCTGATGGAGTGAACAACGTCAGTCATGGCTGAGGGAGTTAACAACGTCAGTCATGGCTGAGGGAGTGAACAACGTCAGTCATGGCTGAGGGAGTGAACAAAGTCAGTCATGGCTGAGGGAGTGAACAACGTCAGTCATGGCTGAGGGAGTTAACAACGTCAGTCATGGCTGAGGGAGTGAACAACGTCAGTCATGGCTGAGGGAGTGAACAACGTCAGTCATGGCTGAGGGAGTGAACAACGTCAGTCATGGCTGAGGGAGTGAACACCTCTATCATGGCTATAAGGCTATATCATGACTGAAAGTCTAAATACCTTTTATTAAGGCTGAGGACTGAAGACCTCTATGAAGGCTCTAGGAAAAAAACCTTCTATCCAGCCTAAGAGATTGAATATCTTCTATCAGGGCTAAGGGATTGAAAGCCCCAAAATTACCTCTCAATCTCTTTCACTCTCCCCATTATAAAAGTCAACTTTATATTCGACTGAAGAAGCCTGCTGCACAGACGAAACGTTTCGTCAAAGATACCCAAGTGCTGCTCATGTCTCTTATTCATCATCCTAAGGACTCCTTGACAATGCCTCCTGTAGCGAATGATATTATACCTGGGATGTCCGAGATAAACCAACAAATGAAACTGTCGCAGCATGATAATCCCCACCAGTTTCACCTCTGTAGTTTACAAACGTAAGATCTACGTGTCACATTAATTCGGCTGAACGTTTACCTCTGCCATCAGCCTCCAAAACGTTTTCTCTCTGCTATACCTCAGAGCAAACTGGGGAAATAAGTGAGTTGAAGCCATTAAACTGAAGAGTTTGCTTTCCATCACTCTTGTTGTGTATTGAGGCGAGAAGCCGAGGGCTCGTATGATTAACTTTAAGTGTAGACTAATTCTTTTGGCCATCCATCTCGGGGAAGAAGGTTTGTGGAAAATAATTATTATATTGTGGCGTCCACGTTCAAAAAAACAAATAAATAGTATCTGGAAAGTTTATAGGGTTAAGAGATTACCAGGAGACAGTGGTATCTTTCTTCTGGAGCTTGATACAGTGGTGTTTATTCCAGTGGGTCTGTAGACACTGGAATTTCTCTTTGGGTGCCTGCCACTGTCTTGAAGACACTGACAGCATCCTCCTTCAGGTTCTTGCCAATGTAACTACAACACTGGTACTACTGTAATGGCACTGTGGCACCACTGTAGCACCACTGCCTTAATGGTGTAATCTCCATGTGATAATTATGATTGCCTAGCAGTTGAGAGAGCTGGGAGATAAACTTGAAGAGGAGAGGCAGCCAGATTTACCAGAGTAAGAGTCTACACTCGTCTCACTTCACCTGATGAGTTCTCATCTTGATAACCTCAACTTAATTTTATGAGGAGAGCATCTCTAGCTTCCACGAGGTAGCTCCTCTCTACTCTCCTTGTCTCTCTCTTATCCTCTCTCTCTCTCTCTCTCTCTCTCTTCTCTCTCTCTCTCTCTCTCCTCTCTCTCTCTCTCTCTCTCTCTCTCTCTCTCTCTCTCTCTCACTTCCTCCAAGTCATTCCACTTCCTAACTACACTGAGGCTGAAAAAGTTGTTCACGACATCCCTGTGTCTCATCTGTGTTCTCAACTTCAACTCATGCCTTTCTCATCCACGTGTCTCACATCTGAAGCACTTTGTCTCTTTCTGCTCCATCGAAACCCTTAGTACCTTGCACGTCATTATCATATCTCCCCTGATTCTTCTCTCCTCCAAGACTGCCATAGCTCTTCGAGCCTCTCATAGTTCATCGCTCTCATTTACGGCACTAGTTTAGTTGTAAATCTTTGTCCTTTCTCCAGTGTCTTAATGTGCTTTCTCAGGTGTTGAGTCCGGGCTGTTGCTGTCTCTTACTATCCACGCCTGATATATATCTTCTGTCTAGGAGGAGGATTTAGTGTGTGCGTGTACTCACCTAGTTGTGGTTGCAGGGGTCGAGTCATAGCTCCTGGCCCCGTGTGTGTGTGAAGGGCATACGTGATATAAATCGTACCTTGCTTCATCAGAATGATACATCTGGCACATGTGTCTTTGTAATAAAGCTACCATCCCCCCATAATTAAATTTGTCACATGTGCAGTATAAATTTTTAGTGAAAAGCTTCATAAATTAGTAGTAGTATTAATATTATTATTATTATTATTATTATTATTATTATTATTATTATTATTATTATTATTATTGTAATTATTATTATTATTATTATCATTATTGTAGTTATTATTATTATTATTATTATTGCAATTATTATTATTATTGCAATTATTATTATTAATATTATTATTATTATTATTATTACTATTAATATTATTATCATTATTGTAGTTATTATTATTATTATTATTATTATTATTATTATTATTATTATTATTATTTATTATTATTATTATTTATTAGTATTATTATTACTGTTATTATTATTACTATTATTATAAATTATTATTATTTAAATAGGATTACTGTGAAATATTTCCCCCCTTTATCAGTCTTCAACTGCTAACATAGTCAGGCTTATGTATTATGCATATAAACTGTAACTAACATTCACTAATAATATTCACTTTATAGCGAAAATGTGTAGATTAATTGAAGCAACGTGAAAAGATATGAAGCCTCGCGCTTGCTGATGCTTTTCTCTTCATAACGTTCCAATATTTTTTCCGCTGGCAGTGCTATTTAGCTTGAAACAAATTGCATTAATTCATTTTTTTCCTGCGTCTAGTTAATGTCCTCGGGTTGTAGTTTATTGTAATAATTAATGCTGGTATTAATAAGAGATGATAAATTGGTTTATGCCCTTGTTATGGTGTTTTACAAAGAGTTATTTGCTCACCTTACCAAATCACAGTATTAACTTGAGTAGTGTGTTAGTTCAGTAGCTAAACCAGACCATATCCCACCGAGGTAGGATGATCTAAAAAGAAAAACGAAAGAATTTATAATTTTGTACCAAGAGAAACTTTGAAAACCTACCTAACCTTATTACAACAAGCGCAATTTAATTTAGCCTAACCCAACTAAATATATTTTAGATACGTTAACATTAATTTAATAATAAACAAACACAATGAAATATATTTTTTTCGTTAGGTTCAGAATGATTTTTGCGAAATTATTGCATACACAAATTTTCACTTGTCTTATATGGCAAGAAGACCGTTGCTATTTAAGCCAAAATCGCAAGTTTTACCTAATCGGCACGACATATATATATAGTATATATATATATATATATATATATATATATATATATATATATATATATATATATATATATATATATATATATATATATATATATATATATATATATATATATATATATATATATATATATATATATATATATATATATATATATATATATATATATATATATATATATATATGAAGAACCACTATGAAAAATAGGAATTAGGCTTTGTGACTACTCACATTATCAAGGAACATGATAATGTGAGTAGTCACAACTGATTCATTTTCATATGCTGCATATTTTGATATCACCTGTTTTCTGTTCTTTTGCATATATATGTATATATATATATATATATATATATATATATATATATATATATATATATATATATATATTTTATATATATATATATATATATATATATATATATATATATATATATATATATATATATATTATATTATATATATGTATATATACATACATACATATATACATATGCTTTCATTCCTCCTCCTCTTCCTCCTAATCCTAATCCTAATCCTCCTGCTTCTTGTGTGAAGGGTGGTACTAAAGAAGGCTGGTATAGAGTGTTGTGTCAGCTGGAAATATTCGTCTTCCAGCACCACCATAAATCGTTATTACACACAAATCCTCAAGAAAGATTTACGTCTCGTGTAGTGTTACTTTACCTGTCCCTCTGCACGCCATGTGTTGCCGGAGGCGTGGTGGGGGGATGCAACACATGATGTGGTGGGGGACAACACATTATGTGGTGGCAGTGAGCTGCATATTGCACCACCAACCATCTGTGCAATGTGCTGCTTCGTTCATTGGTGGTTAAATCTTAAACCGGAGTTATGCACGGCAGAGTGTTGTGTTTTATGTTGGTACGGTGTTGTGAGCTCAATGGCTCGTATATAAGGGCTCATTAAAGCCCCGGGAGGCCCGGAGCTTCAATGAGCTGAGAGGTTCGTATATTGAGGGTCAGAGTAGGAAGTTGGGGGTCCATGTTGTTTAACTTTAATGAACTGAGAGATTGCTATTCACTGGGGCTAGGAGGTAAGGGTCTCAGGGCTAGGAGGTAAGGGTCTCAGGGCTAGGAGGTAAGGGTCTCAGGGCTAGGAGGTAAGGGTCTCAGGGCTAGGAGGTAAGGGTCTCAGGGCTAGGAGGTAAGGGTCTCAGGGCTAGGAGGTAAGGGTCTCAGGGCTAGGAGGTAAGGGTCTCTGATTCTAAGGCTAGGAGGTAAAGGTCTCAGGGCTAGCAGAGGGGAAACCTATCAGGTTCCTGTGAAAAATAGGCAAGTAAATTAATTTGTTGATGTTTGCATTAAGACTAGACAGGGTCTTAGTGCATACATCAGTAGGGAGGGAGGAGCGAGGGATAGACGGTATATTAGAAGAAACAAGACCTAGAGGGAAGCATCACACCAAGCATATCACCTGACGCGCACATCAGGCGATTAATCAACAAAAATCAACAATGTGAAATAATAATCAATAAAAGTCAACAATAACCATCAAATATTTAACATATGCGCCTCAGACTTACATAAAAACCCCATTTAAGAATCTTAACAAAGAGATGGTCAGTACCAAGGGCTGAAGAGTTGGATACCACGATGCCATAATATATGGTATTACCTGGAATCTGTCGCAAGCAAAAATATTCAGATATGGCTGACGAGAAGGCTGGTTTATTGTGCATCACATGGCCATCCAAAAATATGGTAAATAGGCTGGTGGATGGAGTGAGAAAGCATATGGATACACAACTGGATACATTTTACAATTTAAGTAAGTATCCAGTATCTGCTAATAGCAAATGCTGGATACTTACATATAAGGCGTAGGGTTAACAAGAGATCACCTTTGTATATCTTACAACATTGTATTACCATTGGTACAAACAAATTTTAAATTCTTACTCGATATATCTGGCGCCTTAGTTTCACGAACAAGATTTCTTGACATGTCACACATGTTATTGTACTATGTGCTTCTATAATCACCAATAAAGTGACAGACACATAAGACTGAACACAAACTATACTTCGCATTTAGTTTGGTAATCGTTTGTGTATATACAAAACTGCCAAAAGTACCTGTAACCATTCTGAAACACAGACAGTGCAACGTCAGTCAGTCTGTGAAGAATCCAAACTGCCAGAAGCACTTGTAACTAAGCCTAAGATTCTGTATGACCCTGGTGCGTTTAGCGCTTAGTTTTGATTATAATAATAGTAATAACTATAATAATGATATAATAATAATAATAATCGAGCCTAAGGCTAATTACTTCAATATAAGCCGCATACTAAGAGCGATTATCTGCATTAATGTTATCATAGTGAGTGATAGACTTAAAACGCAGAAGCGGGAATAGATTTCTACTGATGCTTCTAACATCTTTTTTACGACATTCATCTTAATGAGTTACCTTTCTCTTCATGGTATTTCTAATGCTTGATACACATAGACCAAAATTATTTTCAGTTTCTCCCTACAAAATTAATATATTGATATTTAAAAAAAAAAAAAATCTCATGGTACATTCAATACAGCGGGGTTGTATATGTCGACTTAGCGGGGGGTTAGTGGAGTTTGGAGTTAGACGATGTGTGTTGGGAAAAAAATATTGGTTGTTGAAAAAAGTCCCTCGCCTTCAAAACAAGTTACAGTATGAGTCTACATCAAAGGCGGAGCCTTCGGCGGGAGCGAAGGAAGGGGAGAGTGCGTGCGTCAGGGTGTTGAAGGTGTGGAAAGTGTATTCTGCGTGCTCTCTGACGTGTAGAGTAGTGTATTAATAAGTGTTGGGCTTAGAGTGTAACCTGGTAGTTCTCACACTAGCGAGTCTGCTACTCTCTCTGAGGTGTCCGTGGGTGAGGCATATATGTCCGATTCGTATTCGCTAGTTCCTCGCGTATAACTGGGAAGAAACTAGCGAAGTAGTGCTTCCCACATGGACCAAAGTTCAAGTCCCAGTCCATATGTCTTATATGAAGTACACAAGAAAGAAGGAGCACTGCAGCAAGCCTACTGGCCCATGCTACATTATGGGAAGGACATTTCTCTGGCATTATATGACACAAGTATCTTCCATTGCATATATACAATGAAAGATACATGTCTCTGTGTGTACAATGATATATGCATCGCATCTTGTATATACCATTGTTATTTACCTCTCCCTGTAT
Source organism: Cherax destructor (assembly GCA_009830355.1). NCBI lineage: Eukaryota > Metazoa > Arthropoda > Malacostraca > Decapoda > Parastacidae > Cherax > Cherax destructor. The sequence continues at coordinate 95,608 of WNWK01000761.1, forward strand.
ATGTATATACAGGGAGAGGTAAATATACACTGGGAAATAGATATATTTCTATGAATATACAGTGTATATGTGAGACACATTACATCATATTTTGTATATGAATAAATAAATGTAATCTGGAGATTTAAATGTTAATAAAATTTGTCCTCAAATATTTTGTTGAATAATACAGAGATTAATTACTGAAACAACTTTCCGTTTGTAAAATAAAATAACATTAACACTGGGGTTAATACTCGGTTAATTTAGTTAATATTTGGTCAAACCAGGTAATAATATTACCAAGAAAAGACTTAGCAGAAATATTAGCGAGTCTCTCAGCATTATTAGTAAGACCAGAAAATATCTTAGAATTATCAGTTAGATTAGAAAGTCTATCAGAATAAGTGGTAATAATAGCAAGTCTCACATCATTATTAGTAATAATAGCAAGTCTAACGCATATCTAGTCTCTCCTGGATTATTAGCACCTGCTGCCCCTGTTCACCTAGCAGTAATTAGGTATCTGGCTGTTCGCCAGCTATTGTGTCGTCTTGGCTTTGATGAGACGTATGGGCATAGTAGCTGCTCCTGAAGAAGCGTTTGTAATTGCAGTGCGAAAGACCTTTCGCAACGTCATTCTGGGTTGCTCAAGGCCTTTCGCACTGCATTTGCAAACTCTTCTTCAGTAGCATATATTAATAAATAAATAAATAAAACCAAGGCGTTTTCAGACAAAACATTCCTGTAGAAGGTATGATTCAATCTCTGGGCTCCTGCAGAAGGTATGATTCAATCTCTGGGCTCCTGCAGAAGGTATGATTCAATCTCTGGGCTCCTGTAGAAGGTATGATTCAATCTCTGGGCTCCTGCAGAAGGTATGATTCAATCTCTGGGCTCCTGCAGAAGGTGTAATCACTAACATTTTCAGAAATATGAGTCAGGCTTAAGAGGTCCTCTCCCTGTGTGGATTCAGTGAACATTTTTAAATTACGTAAACTGCGTGTTGGTGTCCAAGGTAAACTCACTGCAACCCGGAGTTGTGTAAGTGCTTGTTCAGATGTTATCTTAATGCTAGTTTAATGGTGGAGTAGAAAAATAGAGCTTGTTAATATATATATATATATATATATATATATATATATATATATATATATATATATATATATATATTTTTTTTTTTTTTTATTAACACATCGGCCGATTCCCACCAAGGCAGGGTGGCCCGAAAAAGAAAAACTTTCATCATCATTCACTCCATCACTGTCTTGCCAGAAGGGTGCTTTACACTACAGTTATAAAACTGCAACATTTACACCCTCCTTCAGAGTGCCGGCACTGTACTTCCCATCTCCAGGACTCAAGTCCGGCCTGCCGGTTTCCCTGACTCCCTTCATAAATGTTACTTTGCTCACACTCCAACAGCACGTCAAGTATTAAAAACCATTTGTCTCCATTCACTCCCTTCAAATACGCTCACACATGCTTGCTGGAAATCCAAGCCCCCCGCACAAAAACTTCCTTTACCCCTCCCTCCAACCTTTCCTAGGCCGACCCCTACCCCGCCTTCCCTCCACTACAGATTTATACACTCTCGAAGTCACTCTGTCTCGTTCCATTCTCTTACATGTCCAAACCACCTCAACAACCCCTCCTCAGCTCTCTGGACAATCGTTTTGGTAATCCCGCACCTCCTCCTAATTTCCAAACTCCGAATTCTCTGCATTATATTCACACCACACATTGACCTCAGACATGACATCTCCACTGCCTCCAGCCTTCTCCTCGTTGCAACATTCATCACCCATGCTTCACACCCATATAAGAGCGTTGGTATAACTATACTCTCATACATTCCCTCTTTACTTCCATGGACAAGGTTCTTTGTCTCCACAGACTCCGAAGTGCTCCACTCACCCTTTTCCCCTCATCAATTCTATGATTCACCTCATCCTTCATAGACCCATCCGCCGACATGTCCACTCCCAAATATCTGAATACATTCACCTCCTCCATACTCTCTCCCTCCAATCTGATATCCAATCTTTCGTCACCTATTCTTTTTGTTATCCTCATCACCTTACTCTTTCCTATATTCACTTTCAATTTTCTTCTTTTACACACCCTACCAAATTCATCCACCAACCTCTGCAGCTTCTCTTCAGAATCTCCCAAAAGCACAGTGTCATCAGCAAAAGCAACTGTGACAACTCCCACTTTGTATTTGCTTCTTTATCTTTTAGCCTAACACCTCTTGCCAAGACCCTCGCATTCACTTCTCTTACAACCCCATATATAAATATATTGAACAACCACGGTGACATCACACATCCTTGTCTAAGGCCCACTTTTACTGGGAAATAGTCCCCTTCCCTCCTACACACTCTAACCTGAGCCTCACTATCCTCATAAAAACTCTTCACTGCTTTCAGTAACCTTCCTCCTATTCCATACACCTGCAACATCTGCCACATTGCCCCCTATCTACCCTATCATACGCCTTTTCCAAATCCATAAATGCCACAAAAACATCTTTACCCCTATCCAAATACTGTTCACCTATATGTTTCACTGTAAACACTTGGTCTACACACCCCTACCCTTCCTAAAGCCCCCTTGTTCATCTGCTATCCTGCTTTCTGTTTTACTCTTAATTCTTTCAATAATAACTCTACCATACACTTTACCAGGTACACTCAACAGACTTATTCCCCTATAATTTTTGCACTCTCTTTGTCCCCTTTGCCTTTATACAAAGGAACAATACACGCTCTCTGCCAATCCGTAGGTACCTTACCCTCTTCCATACATTTATTAAATAATAGCACCAACCACTCCAAAATTATATCCCACCTGCTTTTAACATTTCTATCTTTATCCCATCAATCCCAGCTGCCTTACCCCTTTCATTCTACCCACTGCCTCACGAACTTCCCTACACCCACAACTGGCTCTTCCACACTCCTACAAGATGTTATTCCTCCTTGCCCTACACACGAAATCACAGCTTCCCTGTCTTCATCAACATTTAACAAATCCTCAAAATATTCTCTCCATCTTCCCGATACCTCTAACTCTCCATTTAATAACTCTCCTCTCCTATTTTTAACTGTCAAATCCATTTGTTCTCTAGGCTTCCTCAACTTATTAATCTCATTCCAAAACTTTTTCTTATTTTCAACAAAATTTGCTGATAACATCTCACCCACTCTCTCATCTGCTCTCTTTTTACATTGCTTCACCACTCTTTTAACCTCTCTTTTCTCTCCATATACTCTTCCCTCCTTGCATCACTTCTACTTTGTAAAAACCTCTCATATGCTAACTTTTTCTCCCTTACTACTCTCTTTACATCATCATTCCACCAATCGCTCCTCTTCCCTCCCGCACCCACTCGCCTGTAACCACAAACTTCTGCTGAACACTCTAACACTACATTTTTAAATCTACCCCATACATTTTCGACCCCATTGCCTACACTCTCACTAGCCCATCTATCCTCCAATAGTTGTTTATATCTTACCCTAACTGCCTCCTCTTTTAGTTTATAAACCTTCACCTCTCTTTTACTTACTGATTCTATTTTCCTTGTATCCCATCTACCTTTTACTCCCACTGTAGCTATAACTAAAAAGTGATCTGATATATCTGTGGCCCTCTATAAACATGTACATCCTGAAGTCTACTCAACAGTCTTTTATCTATCAATACATAGTCCAACAAACTACTGTCATTACGCCCTACATCATATCTTGTATACTTATTTATCCTCTTTTTCTTAAAATATGTATTACCTATAACTAAACCCCTTTCTATACAAAGTTCAATCAAAGGGCTCCCATTATCATTTACACCTGGCACCCCAAACTTACCTACTACACCCTCTCTGCATGTTTCTCCCACTTTAGCATTTAGGTCCTCTACCACAATTACTCTCTCATTTGGTTCAAAAGTTCCTATACATTCGCTTAATATCTCCCAAAATCTCTCTCTCTCCTCTACACTCCTCTCTTCTCCAGGTGCATACACGCTTATTATGACCCACTTTTCGCATCCGACCCTTATTTTAATCCACATAATCCTTGAATTTACACATTTATATTCCCTCTTTTCCTTCCATAACTGATCCTTCAACATTATTGCTACCCCTTCCTTAGCTCTAACTCTCTCAGATACTCCTGACTTAATCCCATTTATTTCTCCCCACTGAAACTCGCCTACCCCCTTCAGCTTTGTTTCGCTTAGGGCCAGGACATCCAACTTCTTTTCATTCATAACATTAACAATCATCTCTTTCTTATCATCCGCACTACATCCACGCACATTCAAACATCCCAGTTTTATAAAGTTTTTCTTCTTCTCGTTTTTAGTAGATGTGTACAGGAGAAGGGGTTACTAGCCCATTGCTCCCGGCATCTTAGTCGCCTCATACGACACGCATGGCTTACGGAGGAAAGATTCTTTTCCACTTCCCCATGGACAATAGAGAAAATAAAAGGAACAAGAGCTATATATATATATATATACGTATATTTACATATATACGTATACACACACACACACACACAAATTCAGACGAGTCATAGGGATGTTAGGAAGTACGTCTTCAGTCATAGAGTTGTCAGGAAGTAGATTAGTCTGAAAAGTGACGTAGTGGAGGCAGGATCCATACATAGCTTTAAGAAAAGACATGATAAAGCTCATGGAGCAGGGAGTGACCGATTAGCGACCAGTGAAGAGGCAGGGCCAGGAGTTATGACTCGACCCATGCAACTACAACTAGGTAAGTACACACACACAGGAATACAAGAGCTGATCTGGTAGTTGAAAACACAATTAAAAAAAAACAGTTAAAGAAACTAATGCGTGATAGTGATGTCAGGAAGCACTTCTTCAGCCTCAGAATGGTCAGGAAGTTTAATGACAGTGATGAAGATGTGGTGGAGGCAGAAGCCATACTTAGTTTTAAGATCAGTTACGACTAGGCTCATGAGGCTAAAAAGAAAGTGAATCTCGTAAGGAGCAAGTTGAGAAGCGAGGCCAGGAGCTGAGACCCGACCCATTGCACCACATATATATAGGTAAGTCAATACATTCGCAAACAGTGCTGAACAAACCATATGGGAAATCTTCAGCTCAAAATCTTTCGCATTCTCTGTGCGTCGTCAGGAGCTATGCAATGTTGCAAGACTAAGATTCACTCTCTCCTGAGCTTCATGGGCGTAATGTGGTTTGCTCTACACATAGGTAAGTGTTGACACATTGGGTTTTAGCCACCACACAGTACTGAGGCCTCAACACCTTGTGGAAGTCAACACCCAGAGCAACACAGACCTTGTGGAAGTCAGCACCCAGAGCAACACAGACCTTGTTTAAGTAAACACCCAGAGCAACACAGACCTTGTGGAAGTCAGCACCCAGAGCAACACAGACCTTGTTTAAGTAAACAACCAGAGCAACACAGACCTTGTGGAAGTCAGCACCCAGAGCAACACAGACCTTGTTTAAGTAAACACCCAGAGCAACACAGACCTTGTGGAAGTCAACACCCAGAGCAACACAGAGCTTGATGAAGTCAACACCCAGAGCAACACAGAGCTTGATGAAGTCAACACCCAGAGCAACACAGAGCTTGATGAAGTCAACACCCAGAGCAACACAGAGCTTGTGGAAGTCAACACCCAGAGCAACACAGAGCTTGTGGAAGTCAACACCCAGAGCAACACAGACCCTGAAGGAAGGAACAAACATCACTAGAAAAGAAAGACTCTGCAAGCATGAGGCAACTGCTGAGTGAGTGCAGCAGCAGGAGAGGAAGCTGCACGTGAAGGCAACAGTGATGAAGCTGAAGCAGTTTGGAGTAATCATAGGCTGACCTAACTAAAGGTTACCTTTCTTAGCTAGAAATTTAAGGCACAAAACATTAGACACAATATTGACTCTCTATATTGCATCTGTTAGACCACATCTTCAAGAATAAATTTATATATATATATATATATATATATATATATATATATATATATATATATATATATATATATATATATATATATATATATAAGAAATATGAAAAATAAAGAATCCCAAAGGGCTTAACTCACTTATCAAGAACTATAAATAAATATATATATATATTATATATATATTATATATAATATAAATATATATATATATATATATATATATATATATATATATATATATATATATATATATATATAGCCTGTGTGAGTGAGAGAGAGAGAGAGAGAGAGAGAGAGAGAGAGAGAGAGAGAGAGAGAGAGAGAGATAGTAAATTTTAGATGCTGTGATTACACTGGGACATTTTTTATCCAGGGACGACACTTCAATCTTGAAAATGGGTCGCCGTATTCCTCGAATTAAAACATAAAAATATGAAGGGTAAAATAATTAAACGTCATTCATTTTCACGATTAATGCGTCATTTCATTTGGCAAAACAACCTCATGCTTACCACGGTATCCGTGGGTTAACTCCGTGGGTTAACTCCGTGGGTTAGCAGAACGAGTGGAAATAGATTTAGATTTAAAGGGAAAGAGAGAGAGAGAGAGATTAAGAAATCATTGCACGTTTTTTCCACTAGATCATTCACACACACAAACTATCAGACATAAGAGGAAAGAAACTATTCATACATTGACTAGAATCACTGAACCTCTGCTAGCCAGAGTCGCAGGGACCTCTGTAAATTACCTCTGTAAATTACTGATCCCAGTCTTTTACACGAGGGTCCCTGGCATGTCTTCAGCAGTGGCGGAATACAGGTCCACATGACGCACCTCGAGAGACAGAAAAAATAGTAGCAAGAAAATCACTGTAATGTTGAAAGTATTCAGAGAGACGAAGTTAGGAGAGATTTGTGTCTATCTTTAAGCATGTGGGAGTCTTCGTGAAGCTGACGGCTCTTGATGTAATAATAATAATAATGTTAATAATAATAATAACAACAACAACAACAACAACAACAATAATAATAATAATAATAATAATAATAATAATAATAATAACAATAACAATAACAATAACAATAACAATAATAATAATAATAATAATAATAATAATAATAATAATAATAATAATAATAATAATAATACCAATAATAATAATAATAATCATAATAATAATAATAATAATAATAATAATAATAATAATAATAATAACAATAACAAAAACAATAACAATAATAATAATAATAATAATAATAATAATAATAATAATAATAATAACAATAATTATACTACTACTACTACTACTACTACTATTAGTAGTAGTAGTAATAATAATAATAATAATAACAACAACAATAATTTATTTATTTATTCATAGCAACACACAAAATTACCGACGTGTTTACATCAAAGAAAATTTACGCCATAATCTGTTTGATACGCTAACAACACTATCGAATTCCATTATTTCTGTGACGCCGAGAGCATGGAACGCATGGAACGCATGGAACGCATTTCCAGGAACTTACGCATGCGTTCCTTCTGTTTCTTCTACTTTTTCCTACTTTTCTCCTCTGTTCTACTTTTTTTTCTTTCGGTTGAAATGTTTGCCATCGTTGTGATAGAAGTATGGACTTGCTTACAAGGAGGGGGCTCCAATACTGTTCCAGCTGGCGTCACGCTGCACCAGCTGGCGTCACAGGGCACCAGCTGGCGCCAAAGTGCACCATCTGGTATCGCCTGATGTGCAGGTCTTCAGTTTGTCTCCCCAGTGGCAGAAATTTCCGGCCATCTGTAAGACAGACGGCACAGCTTTCTGGAGGCTCGTGTAAGCATGAGAGGACGCTAAAAGAGGACGCTAAAAGAGGACGCTACCAGAGGACGCTACCAGAGGACGCTACCAGAGGACGCTACCAGAGGACGCTACCAGAGGACGCTACCAGAGGACGCTACCAGAGGACGCTACCAGAGGCAGCTACCAGAGGCAGCTACCAGAGGCAGCTACCAGAGGCAGCTACCATAGGCAGCTACCAGAGGCATCTACCAGAGGCAGCTACCAGAGGCAGCTACCAGAGGCAGCTACCAGAGGCAACTACCAGAGGCAGCTACCAGTGGCAGCTACCAGAGGCAGCTACCAGAGGCAACTACCAGAGGCAGCTACCAGAGGCATCTACCAGAGGCAGCTACCAGAGGCAGCTACCAGAGGCAACTACCAGAGGCAGCTACCAGTGGCAGCTACCAGAGGCAGCTACCAGAGGCAGCTACCAGAGGCAGCTACCAGAGGCAACTACCAGAGGCAGCTACCAGAGGCAGCTACCAGAGGCAGCTACTAGAGGCAATTATTCAGCAGTAGTAGTGTTGCAAAAGTGTGTCAATTTCACGTGGATGATGCACTGCGTGGTTGGTTAACCTATTTTCTTATTCCATCCTTTTTCCATGACCAAACCATCTTAATATGTACGCTTTTGCTTCCAGTATTACACCTTTCATCTAATCGCACCGTCTTCAAATTTCTTTACTCCCTCTACACACTCTATACACTGATCTTAAATTCATGGTCACTGCTTCCAGCCTCCTCCTCTTTCCCTTATACAAAAGAATTCTCATCGCTGTACTCTGAGACATTCCGTTTTATTTACATTCATGAGAAATCTCTTTCCAGAGATTTCTCATGAATGTTACAGGTTCACCTCCATCTGTTCTGTGATTCACATTTTATAGACCAATTTGCCTACACATCTAAATATTTAACTGCCTCCTCGCTATTCCTTCCACTCATTCTGATATCCTGTTTCATATTCCCAGTTCATCTTCCTGCCCTTCTCACCTACCTGTTCTCTGTGTTGTCTTTCAGCTCTATAATTAACACACTCTCCCAAACTCCTCCACCAACCCCTGCAACTTCTTTTCCTAACGTGGCCAATACACTGGGTCATCAGCAAAGCGCAAGCGTGACGATGCTCAAATTATATCAGATACTCGATGCTCTTGTAAACCAGAAACTCTCATTAGAATTACAAGAAGCTGACAAAATAAAGTTACGATAATATTAACAATACATACTTGACAAGGTGACAAACAAGACACCTGAGAACACTTGAGCATCTCAACGTTCGGAAGGAGACACTGAACACCTCCAGTGGCTAAGGAAGTCAACACCTCCAGTCATCTCCACATCTTCCACTCTCTTCAGAATAAAAAGAAAAGTCACTCCTGCATTAGACTGAAGAAGCCTGCTACGCTGGCGAGACGTTCCAGTAATGAAGATAGTGTTATATGTGTATCTTATTCACCAATAAAAATATATATGCCACTAATGTCATCATTAAATTTGATCCTCTCATGGAAAACTAAGCAGAAAAAAACTACTAAATACGAAATAGAAGTTTTTCCGCATTAGTTTTATCCAATAACCTAACTGAGTTTTTAAAGTAATTATACAGTGAATTAAAGTGCGCATGCATCGAGTGTTGACACTTGGTTAGAAAAAACTAATTTGACGCTGTAAAATTAAAATATTCGCCGCCAAAGGAACAAAAACTGGAAATATATTATAATACAGATCACAACCATCGCTTCAGTGTCCAGTTCTTGGGTAGACTGTCGACTGGTAACTGACACCTGGAAGTGCCACCAACAGTGTTTAAGAAAGTGGCACTTGGAAGTGCCACCAGCAGTATTTAAGACACTTCATCAGTGCCTCTCACAGAGGTCCCTCAAATTCCATGATCTGTGATGAACGTTGAACTGTTGAAGTGTTGTGTGGGTCCTGGCTGGCCCACACCTGGGTCCTGGCTGGCCCACACCTGGGTTCTAGCTGGCCCACACCTGGGTCCTGGCTGGCCCACACCTGGGTTCTAGCTGGCCCACACCTGGGTCCTGGCTGGCCCACACCTGGGTCCTGGCTGGCCCACACCTGGGTTCTGGCTGGCCCACACCTGGGTTCTAGCTGGCCCACACCTGGGTCCTGGCTGGCCCACACCTGGGTCCTGGCTGGCCCATATCTGGGTCCTGGCTGGCCCACACCTGGGTCCTGGCTGGCCCACACCTGGGTCCTGGCTGGCCCACACCTGGGTCCTGGCTGGCCCACACCTGGGTCCTGGATGGCCCACACCTGGGATCTGGATGGCCAACACCTGGGTCCTGGCTGGCCCACACCTGGGTCCTAGCTGGCCCACACCTGGGTCCTGGATGGCCAACACCTGGGTCCTGGCTGGCCCACACCTGGGTCCTGGCTGGCCCACACCTGGGTCCTGGCTGGCCCACACCTGGGAGATGGTGTTCAGAGGGGAATGAGAGACGTGGCTATTACCACCTGCTGTGCAGTAAAGCTGTCAGCTGGGTGTGAGATGAGGGTGCTACCTGGCGAAGCTGTCAGCTGGGTGTGAGATGAGGGTGCTACCTGGCGAAGCTGTCAGCTGGGTGTGAGATGAGGGTGCTACCTGGCGAAGCTGTCAGCTGGGTGTGAGATGAGGGTGCTACCTGGCGAAGCTGTCAGCTGGGTGTGAGATGAGGGTGCTACCTGGCGAAGCTGTCAGCTGGGTGGAACCTCTACTAGCACCTAACCTCTACTAGCACTTAACCTCTACTAGCACCTAGCATCTACTAGCACCTAACCTCTACTAACACCTAACATCTTCTAGCACCTAACATCTACTTGCACCTATCCTCTTCTAGCACCTAACATCTACTTGCACATAACCTCTTCTAGCACCTAACATCTACTAGCACCTAACCTCTACTAGCACCTAACATCTACTAACACTTAACCTCTACTAGCACCTAACCTCTACTAGCACCTAACATTTACTTTCACCTAACATCTACTAGCACCTAACATCTACTAACACCTAACACCTACTAACACCTAACATCTACTAACACTTAACATCTACTTGCACCTAACCTCTACTAACACCTAGCATTTAATAACATCTACTAGCACCTAACCTCTACTAGCACCTAACATCTACTAGCACCTAACATCTACTAGCACCTAACATCTACTAGCACCTAACATCTACTAGCACCTAACATCTACTAGCACCTAACATCTACTAGCACCTAACCTCTACTAGCACCTAACATCTACTAGCACCTAACATCTACTAGCACCTAACATCTACTAGCACCTAACATCTACTAGCACCTAACATCTACTAGCACCTAACATCTACTAGCACCAGCCTCCTTTCCCAGGTATGTTCTGCTGATATGAAAAAGACTTAACATTGAACAAAACTAATAATATTGAACATAGAGATTATCGTTGAACAAAAAACACTAACTTTGAAAAAAAAGTAACTTTGAACAAAAAAAACAGTAACTTTGAAAAAAAAAACCAGTAACTTTGAACAAAAAACACTAACTTTGAACAAAAAAGACTAACACTGAACAAAACACTAACTTTTAACCAAAAATTTTTTTTTTAAACAAACGAGGCTAATTTTGAACAAAAAAAATATTAATTTTGAACAAAAAAATTATTAATTTTGAACAAAAAAATGATTAATTTTGAACAAAAAAATTATTAATTTTGAACAAAAAAATGATTAATTTTGAACAAAAAAAATATTAATTTTGAACAAAAAAATTATTAATTTTGAACAAAAGGAAGATTAATTTTGAACAAAAGAATATTTCCTAGTTCAGTCTCTGAGCTTCAGTGTTACACAAGGGGAAAAAATGCAGAGGTTTTCCAGAATTGCCAAACCGGCATAAAAACCGTTCAAAAATTGTGTGAAAACCTGTTTAAAACCTGTGTAAGAAACCTGTTTAAAACCTGTGTAAGAAACCTGTTTAAAACCTGTGTAAGAAACCTCTTTAAAACCTGTGTAAGAAACCTCTTTAAAACCTGTGTAAGAAACCTCTTTAAAACCTGTGTAAGAAACCTTTAAAACCTGTGTAAGAAACCTCTTTAAAACCTGTGTAAGAAACCTCGTTAAAACCTGTGTAAGAAACCTCTTTAAAACCTGTGTAAAAACCTGCCTAAAAGTTTTGTAAAAAAGAAAATAAATGTCTGTTTAGGGCTTTCGTAAAAACCTGCTTTAAAAATGCTTTAAAACCGGTTTAAAATTCTTAAAAAAACCCGTTTACAAGCTGTGTCAAAACCTTATACACAAAAACCACTGCAAAAATCTCCAAGTGAAATAAAATAAATCCTTTAATTCTCTCCGGGTCTTGTAAGCGTTAAGAAAATAATAAAGCTTAAGCCTTGAAAGCTTAATTAAGAGGAGCTTCAGACCTGAAAGCTTAATTAAGATCAGTAATTAAGACTGAAAAAAAAATAGCTTTTTTTCCTTGCATTCTTTAAGCTTTGTGTCTTTGTTAGATAATTTATTATTTCTAGGCATTTAGAATTTTATTTTGATTAGAGACGGATTATGTTTCTAGATTCTTGAGCAATTAACTTAGAATGATGACTGAGCACTTAATATAGAATGATGACTGAGCACTTAATCTAGAATGATGACTGAGCACTTAATCTAGAATGATGACTGAGCACTTAATCTAGAATGATGACTGAGCACTTAATTGGTCAATTATCATTCTTTGTTAAGTGTAAACAAGTCACAAGTGAAACGAGAGAAGTAAAGAAGGACAGATGATAATATAGTTGTGGGTAGTGAAGGAAGAAGAGAGTAGTTGTTGTTGTTGTTGTAGTAGTAATAGTATTATTTTTTATAGTAGTAGTAGTAGTTTTTGTAGTAGTAGTAGTAGATTTGGAGTAGTAATAGTTGTAGTAATAGTAGTAGTAGTAGTAGTAGTAGTAGTAGTAGTTTAAGTAGTAGTAGTTGTGGTGGTGGTAGCAGTAGTTGTGGTGGTGGTAGCAGTAGTTGTGGTGGTGGTAGCAGTAGTTGTGGTGGTGGTAACAGTAGTTGTGGTGGTGGTAGCAGTAGTTGTGGTGGTGGTAGCAGTAGTTGTGGTGGTGGTAGCAGTAGTTGTGGTGGTGGTAGCAGTAGTTGTGGTGGTGGTAACAGTAGTTGTGGTGGTGGTAGCAGTAGTTGTGGTGGTGGTAGCAGTAGTTGTGGTGGTGGTAACAGTAGTTGTGGTGGTGGTAACAGTAGTTGTGGTGGTGGTAACAGTAGTTGTGGTGGTGGTAGCAGTAGTTGTGGTGGTGGTAACAGTAGTTGTAGTGGTGGTAGCAGTAGTTGTGGTGGTGGTAGCAGTAGTTGTGGTGGTGGTAGCAGTAGTTGTGGTGGTGGTAACAGTAGTTGTAGTGGTGGTAGCAGTAGTTGTGGTGGTGGTAACAGTAGTTGTGGTGGTGGTAACAGTAGTTGTGGTGGTGGTAACAGTAGTTGTGGTGGTGGTAGCAGTAGTTGTGGTGGTGGTGGCAGTAGTTGTGGTGGTGGTAACAGTAGTTGTGGTGGTGGTAGCAGTAGTTGTGGTAATAGCATGCACCCACTCAATGATACTTTAACAGCCCCGGAACATGACACAACCTTGTCCTCTTCGGCTTTACCTTCCTGGTTACTCCATCCAGGAGAGACACGGCTCTAGCAACACCTGTCATTAGAGCTCCATCCAGGAGAGACACGGCTCTAGCAACACCTGTCATTAGAGAAATAATCACTGTGCCAAAGGCATCTGCCAGAGAAGTGATTAGTGTGACTGCATGAGCAATCAGACTAATCACCAACAAAGAAACAATTGCCTCTCCTCCAGGGACTCCACCACATCAGGAGTCCACAAGGCAAACACTCGGCCAGAGTCCCTAACAGCGACAGTGATGCTCTCTACGCTGCAACTGGAGTACAAGGATTGTCAGTCCAAGAAGCAGAAGTGTACAAAGCTGTCATTTCTTTCCTTCTAGGATTTGCTGGCGGCTTCACTGGATTAAGGCCACAACACATCAAACAAATGCTCAGCCCAGTAGTCGGAGATGTTGCAGTGTCAGAGTTCACAAGACTTGTTAGCACTTGTCTTACCTGTGGTTTTTCTTGAGACCGCTAATCCTCTTCTTTTTTTCTTGGCGTATCTCTCTGTGCACTAAAAAAAGAAGTATGGAATAATGAGGCTCAAATAGAGAGCGTGTCTGTCTCGCGCCCAGCAGACGGAGGATCAAACCTCCACAAAGTATTGCGCTGAATAACCCAAATAGGTTTAGCGCTTAACATGAATTATTAAAAAAAAAAAATCATCACGTCTTGCCGAAACATTGAACCGAGATGCAGCCATCATACTGAGATCAAGGCCGTTGGGGTTTGGGATCTTACAGAGTTGCGAGGCAGCAGCCCAGACTTAACCTCAAGTGCCAGAAATCCCTGATCAAATTAGATTTTGCAAATGCTTTTAATTCAGTTAAAAGAGATATTATCCTCAGAGCTCTTCATAACTTTTTTCCTGCCCCTTATCCATTTATTTACACTTTTTACAATAGCGACCCCAAACCTATTTTTGAGGAAAACGAAACTGACGCACGTGAAGGTGTTCAGCAGGAAGACCCTCTCGTCCCTCTTCTTTATCTGTATGGCCGTTATAAAAAGGTAAATGAGGACTTGACCAGCTAGCTCAGTATCTGGTTCATGGATGATGGCACACTAGCAGGTACCAGAATCCCTTCTAGAGTTATCTAAGGGAAAGGAAAGAATATAGCCCTCTCCCTCAACCCTTTGAAATGTGAACTGTTGTCCTCCGCTGAACATTCCATCAAACAAGTCACAGCTGCCTTGCAGGGAGTCAGAGTCAAAGGTCCCACTCATTTCACTCTAATATCACTGGTGAGATTTTGGAAAAAAAATGACTGTCCTTAAGCAGCTGGAAACCACCCTCCCTACGGTTGTTCTTCATCCTTCGTCAGCCCCAAACCGGGAGAGTATGACTTCCTCTCAGAGTCCATGCTAGACAGAGCCCTAACCCTTTCCGTGGAAGACTCGCAATGGGAGCAACCACACTGCCAGCCAGATTAGATGAACAAGCATACGCAGTGTTTCAGATTACTTTTTCATCCTCCTTATTCTCTTAAAATAGATCCAACGATCTGGTGAAGGAAATTCTACCAGAATATATGTGCATTGTGGCAGGAGTGAACGATCCCAGCTACCTCAGCAGCACCAGCAGACAACAACACCAGCTGAAGGTTTGGCTCACAAACACTCCAGTTATGACAGCCCGACCATGGAAAAGACTGTCGCAGCTTTGCCAGCAGGTGCGAGTTATGGCAGTAAGAGAGGTCGCCTTTTAGTTGTATGATTCACTTGTGTGACTGTTCTAACGGTGACTGTCTCTGCGATCCTCATATATTTAGACTCATAGACTCTTCATACTGCAGCGGATTTCCTCCTTAGTAACTCTTTTCACACTGAGTACAAGTGTATTTGCAGCGAAGTGGTAGTCGGCTGGTATGGTCTACATGGTGTGACCTTTTCCTTAACCTTTTCCAAAGGTTAGCATGTGAGACAGTGAAATTAACGAGATCATCAAGAGAATCCTGACTACAGCCCATTGCCCGGGCGAGAGAGAACCCCTCTCTTTACTTAGCAGCTTTCCGAATACGCCGGCCAACTACCCAGATGGAATTGCATTTTATCCCTGGAAGAACTGGCACGGGGACAAAGGAATCCCTTCCAGCAGATCTTGGTCAGTGACGCCACGGGGACAAAGTATTGGAATCGTTATTATTCCATCTAAATGAGGAATCATCTCAGCCAATCAGCAAGTGACTGATGCGGTGAGATTCATAATGCCAAGTAAGTGAACCATTGCCCTATAAATAGCGCCGTGCTTGGAACTCCTATTGAAACTCATGCCACTGACTCAATTCTCAAGAATAATCCGGACGATTTGAGGAAGATGGAACAATGAGCAGGATATCTAGACACCCACGATGCCTTGTATCCTCTCACAACCTTGCATCCTCATCTGACAACCATATACTCTGTGACTATGACAGTATCCTGAGGTTAATATTCATAAAAGCATTCAATCTTGCTCTAGATGACAGACAGTGGGACAAAGCTACACTTCCAGTCAGAATAGAAGGTATTGGTGTTCACAAGGCGCCACAGATTGCCTGCTTTCATGTCTTCATGTGTGCCAGCCAGTGGACTCGTAGCAGTGATTCTCCCTGAGCATCTTAGGGACAACGTAAAGATTCGCAACCAAAAATTCATGGGCGGACCCAGGCTATGGGATAATCTAACAGACTCCACAATCAGACTTATTCCTCCTAACAAAAACAGTCAAACTGCGACGGTTCAGTAGTTGAGAATATAGCCTCAAAAGTGCTTCAGAGAGCGTCAAGGAAGGTCAGAGCTCGCCTCCTAGCAGTGAGAGCTCCTCATGCGGGGGATTTCCTGTTGGTTGTCCCCCAATTTCTCCCTCCCTGACACACGCCTCGACCTGCAGACCATCCGCATTGGTGTTGCACTCCGCCTTGCCGCCGCTGTCCTCTCCGAACACAGGTGTATATACGACAGTGAATCGGCAGACCGATCCTGGTACAATGGTCTTGTTTGTTGCAGCTCTCAGGAAGAGGTCACAAGAAAGGACTGGGTAAACAACGTCAAGAGGAGCGTTGTAACAGGCGGATGCCCACTCACAGGTGTGTACTGACTCTTGCCACCGACAGGTGTGTACCGTATATTCCCACTGACAGGTGAGTAACGTCTCTTCCCATTGACAGGTGTGTACCGTCTCTTCCTATTGACAGATGTGTACCGTCTCTTCCCACTGACAGGTGTGTACCGTCTCTTCCCATTGACAGGTGTGTACCGTCTCTTCCCATTGACAGGTGTGTACCGTCTCTTCTCATTGACAGGTGTGTACCGTCTCTTCCCACTGACAGGTGTGTACCGTCTCTTCTCATTGACAGGTGTGTACCATCTCTTCCCATTGACAGGTGTGTACCGTCTCTTCTCATTGACAGGTGTGTACCGTCTCTTCCCATTAACAGGTGTACCGTCTCTTCTCATTGACAGGTGTGTACCGTTTCTTCCCACTGACAGGTGTGTACCGTCTCTTCCCACTGACAGGTGTGTACCGTCTCTTCCCACTGACAGGTGTGTACCGTCTCTTCTCATTGACAGGTGTGTACCGTCTCTTCCCACTGACAGGTGTGTACTGTCTCTTCTAATTGACAGGTGTGTACCGTCTCTTCCCACTGACAGGTGTGTACCGTCTCTTCCCACTGACAGATGTGTACCGTCTCTTCCACTGACAGGTGTGTACCGTTTTTCCGCGATTTGCTTCTCTTCACTGTTCTCTTTCACTGTTCTCTTTCACTGTTCTCTTTCACTGTTCTCTTTCACTGTACTCTTTCACTGTTCTCTTTCACTGTTCTCTTTCACTGTTCTCTTTCACTGTTCTCTTTCACTGTTCTCTTTCACTGTTCTCTTTCACTGTTCTCTTTCACTGTTCTCTTTCACTGTTCTCTTTCACTGTACTCTTTCACTGTTCTCTTTCACTGTTCTCTGTCACTGTTCTCTTTCACTATTCTCTTTCACTGTTCTCTTTCACTGTTCTCTTTCACTGTTCTCTTTCACTGTTCTCTTTCACTGTACTCTTTCACTGTTCTCTTTCACTGTTCTCTTTCACTGTTCTCTTTCACTGTTCTCTTTCACTGTTTTCTTTCACTGTTCTCTTTCACTGTTCTCTTTCACTGTTCTCTTTCACTGTTCTCTTTCACTGTTCTCTTTCACTGTTCTCTTTCACTGTTTTCTTTCACTGTTCTCTTTCACTGTTCTCTTTCACTGTTCTCTTTCACTGTTCTCTTTCACTGTTCTCTTTCACTGTTCTCTTTCACTGTTCTCTTTCACTGTTCTCTTTCACTTTTCTATTTCACTGTTTTCTTTCACTGTTCTCTTTCACTGTTCTCTTTCACTGTTTTCTTTCACTGTTCTCTTTCACTGTTCTCTTTCACTGTTCTCTTTCACTGTTCTCTTTCACTGTTCTCTTTCACTGTTCTCTTTCACTGTTCTCTTTCACTGTACTCTTTCACTGTTCTCTTTCACTGTTCTCTTTCACTGTTCTCTGGAAGTTGTTTAACATGATGGTTACTATGTACTGCGTGTAGAAGGGACAGCACATAAGCGGAGACTTGTAACTTCCTATCGACCCGCCCGGGATTGATCCCGAACCCTTCTGTAGTGAACCGAAGGTGATAATAGTCACCTAGGTTTTACTGCAGGTATTTCTACATGACACTAGGTGACGTACTTTGAGTATACTAGGTGAAGCACCCACACCAGGGGAGGCACCTACAATACAACAGGTGAGTCACCTTCACTACACCAGGTGAGGCACCTACAATACACCAGGTGAGCCACCTACAATACACCAGGTGAGGCACCTACAATACATCAGGTGAGACACCTACAATACACCAGGTGAGGCACCTACAATACACAAGGTGAGGCACCTACAATACACCAGGTGAGACACCTACAATACACCACGTGAGGCACCTACAATACACCAGGTGAGCCACTTTCACTACACCAGGTGAGGCACCTAAAATACACCAGGTGAGACACCTACAATACACCAGGTGAGTCACCTACAATACATCAGGTGAGGCAACTACAATACACCAGGTGAGGCAGCTGCAATATATCAGGTGAGGCAGCTGCAATACATCAGGTGAGGCAACTACAATACACCAGGTGAGGCACTTGCAATACACCAAGTGAGACACCTACAATACACTAGGTGAGTCACCTACAATACACGAGGTGAGTCATCTACAATACTCCAGGTGAGGCTTCTGCAATGCATAAGGTGAGGTAACTTCAATACTCTAGGGTGAGTCACGTACAATACAATAGAGTGAGTCACCTACAATTCATCAGGTGACTCACCTACAATACACCAGGTGAGGCACCTACAATATATTAGAGTGATTCACCCACAATACACCAGGTGAGGCACCTACAATACATTAGAGTGATTCACCCACAATACACCAGGTTAGGCACATACAATACACCAGGTAAGTCACCTACAATACACCAGGTGAGACACCTACAATACACCAGGTGAGGCACCTACAATACTACAGGTGAGGCACCTTCACTACACCAAGTGAGGCACCTATAATTCACCAGGTGAGGTACCTACAATACACTAGGGTGAGTCACCTACAATACACTAGGGTGAGTCACCTACAATACACCAAGTGGCACCTGCAATACACCAGGTGAGTCACCTACAATACACCAAGTGGCACCTGCAATACACCAGGTGAGTCACCTACAATACACCAGGTGAGCCACCTTCAATACACCAGGTGAGGCACCTATAATACACCAGGTGAGACACCTATAATACACCAGGTGAGTCACCTACAGTACACTAGGTGAGGCACCTGCAATACACCAGGTGAGTCACATACAATACATCAGGTGAGGCACATACAATACATCAGGAGAGGCACCTGCAATACATCAGGTGAGGCACGTACAATACACCAGGTGCAGCACCTACAACACATCAGATGAGGCACCTACAATACACCAGGTAAGGCACCTACAATACACCAGGTGAGTCACCTACAATACATCAGGTGAGTCACCTACAATACACCAGGTGAGGCACCTACAATATATCAGGTGAGGCACCTACAATACACAGGTGAGGCACCTACAATACACCAGATGAGGCACCTACAATACACGAGGTGAGGCACCTACAATACACCAGGTGAGGCACCTACAATACACCAGGTGAGTTACCTACAATACACAAGGTGAAGCACCTGCAATACACCAGGTGAGACACCTGCAATACTACAAGTGAGTCACTTACAATACATCAGGTGAGGCACATACAATACATCAGTTGGGGCACCTACAATATTTCAGGTGAGTCACCTACAATACATCAGGTGAGGCACCTACAATACATCAGGTGAGGCACGTACAATACATCAGTTGGGGGCACCAACAATATTTCAGGTGAGTCACCTACAATACATCAGGTGAGGCACCTTCAATACACCAAGTGAGGCACCTACAATACATCAGGTGAGGCACCTACAATACATCAAATGAAGCACTTACAATACACCAAGTGAGTCACCTACAATACATCAGGTGAGGCACCTACAATACACCAGGAGTAGCAC
The DNA here is from genome assembly GCA_009830355.1 of Cherax destructor. Lineage (NCBI taxonomy): Eukaryota > Metazoa > Arthropoda > Malacostraca > Decapoda > Parastacidae > Cherax > Cherax destructor. The sequence continues at coordinate 115,621 of WNWK01000761.1, forward strand.
CTACAATACTCCAGGTGAGTCACCTACAATACATCAGGTGAGGCACCTACAATACACCATGTGAGGCACCTATAATACATCAAATGAGGCACCTTTAATACATCAAATGAGGCACATACAATACACCAGGTGAGTCAACTACAATACATCAGATGAGGCACCTACAATACACCAGGTGTAGCACCTATAATAAACCAGATGAGTCACCTACAATATATCAGGTGAGGCACCTACAATACACCAGTTGGGTCACCTACAATGTATCAGATGAGGCACCTACAATACACCAGGTGAGGCACCTACAATACACCAGGTGAGGCACCTACAATACACCAGGTGAGGCACCTACAATTCTCCAGGTGTGGCACCTACAATACATCAGGTGAGGCACCTACAATACACCAGGTGAGACACCTACAATACATCATGTGAGGCACCTATAATACATCAGGTGAGGCACCTTCAATACACCAGGTGTAGCACGTACAATACATCAGGTGAGGCACCTTCAATACACCATGTGAGGCACCTACAATGCACCAGGTGAGGCACCTACAATTCACCTGGTGTGGCACCTACAATACATCAGGGGAGACACCTACAATACACTAGGTGAGGCACCTACAATACACCAGGTGAGGCACCTACAATACATCAGGTGAGGCACCTACAATACACCAGGTGAGGCACCTACAATTCCCCAGGTGTGGCACCTACAATACACAAGGTGTGGCACCTACAATACACCAGGTGTGGCACCTACAATACATCAGGTGAGGCATCTACAATACACCAGGTGAGGCACCTACAATTCCCTAGGTGTGGCACCTACAATACACCAGGTGTGGCACCTACAATACACCAGGTGAGGCACCTACAATACACCATGTGAGGCACCTACAATACACCAGGTGAGGCACCTACAATTCCCCAGGTGTGGCACCTACAATACCTCAGGGGAGACACCTACAATACATCAGGTGAGGCACCTACAATACACCAGGTGAGGCACCTACAATACATCAGGTGAGGCACCTACAATACATGAGGTGAGGCACCTACAATACACCAGGTGAGGCACCTACAATACACCAGGTGTGGCACCTGCAATACACCAGGTGAGGCACCTACAATACACCATGTGAGGCACCTACAATACACAAGTTGAGGCACCTACAATACACCAGGTGAGGCACCTACAATACACCAGGTGAGGCACCTTCAATACACCATTTGAGGCACCTACAATACACCAGTTGTGTCACCTACAATGTATCAGATGAGTCACCTACAATACACCAGGTGAGGCACCTACAATACACCAGGTGAGGCACCTACACTACACCAGGTGAGGCACCTACAATACACCAGGTGAGGCACCTACAATACACCAGGTGAGGCACCTATAATACACAAGGTGAGGCACCTACAATACACCAGGTGAGGCACCTACAATACATCAGGTGAGGCACCTACAATACACAGGTGAGGCACCTATAATACACCACTTGTGTCACCTACAATTAACTAGGTGAGATAAATTTACCAGTGTAAAAAAACCTCGCGTCGTAAATATCAGAAAACCAAAGAAAATCCGTAAATCTTATTCGTTTTTCAAGAGGGTTTCCCAAAATTTACATGGAAGGAGGCTTTCCCATGCATAATGTATATACCTTCCCTGCTTGTCTCCAATATATTGGAAAATATATAAACAGCCAGTGTTTATATCACCAGCTCCTGGTTATTAAAATTTATATACATGAAAGGGGGAAATTTACAGCCAGGTAATTTACGTTGCAAATGGCCTTTTATATTCCACTGATTTGTTTGAATTGTGGGTAAATTCTCGAGAATTCTGCTGTGATTTTTTTTGTGATGTGTAACAGTTGTTTTGGCGTTTTGTAGTTTTATTGTGTTTTTTGCGAGGTTTTTGTATTGTGGGGTAAATGTTTTAAGTTTTGTGGCTATGAATATTTTGCCTAGAAATAGGTTTCGGTTTTGTGGCTTATTTGTGAATTATTCCAGTCACGGTATTGTTGGTTAGCTGTGAATTTTTCCAGCTTCGGTATTATAGGGTAGTTATTAACTGATAATTGTTCCCGGTACGGCTGGAAAAACATTAGGACGTGTTTTCTTAAGACACCTGATGTCCAGTGTTCACCTAACAGCAAAATAGGTACCTGGGTGTTAGTGGACTGGTGTGGGTCGCATCCTGGGACACAATTGAACTAATTTGCGGGAAATGCTCAGCATAACAAGAGGCTTTCTATATAGTAGTATGTTACTGATGTCAGCTATGGTCTGTATACCTTGTACATGTAAAAATAAAGATATTATTATTATTATTATTATTATTATTATTATTATTATTATTATTATTATTATTATTATTATTATTATTACAGCCAAGGTATTCTGGGATATTTGTGAATTGTTCCAGCCAAGGTACTGTAGGATAATTGTAAACTGTTCCAGCCTCTGAATTGTGGGACGGATGTGAATTGTTCCAGCCAGGGTATTGTGGGACGGATGTGAATTGTTCCAGCCAGGGTATTGTGGGACGGATGTGAATTGTTCCAGCCAGGGTATTGTAATTTTCCTTCGCTTCCTGTGATGTAATTTTTGTTGATGAATTCTTATTGACATTTTCCTCCGAAGAAATTCAACTTTACCGATATCTTAGCTGACGTCATGAAGAAAATTTTCTCCACTTTTATATTACTGTTAAGAAATTAATCCACTTTTATACATCTATGTACAAGACCGTGTTGACTGTATGTGCTGTATGTACGAGGTCTTAGCTGTGTTTGTTGGCAAGTCTGGAGTCACCTACAAGGTGGTATTAACTGTGTTTGTTGGCAAGACTGGAGACTAAGTACCAGGTCGTATTAGCTTTGTTTATTGATAAGTCTGAAGTCTGTGTACCAGGTCGTATTAGCTTTGTTTATTGATAAGTCTGAAGTCTGTGTACCAGGTCGTATTAGCTTTGTTTATTGATAAGTCTGAAGTCTGTGTACCAGGTCGTATTAGCTTTGTTTATTGATAAGTCTGAAGTCTGTGTACCAGGTCGTATTAGCTTTGTTTATTGATAAGTCTGAAGTCTGTGTACCAGGTCGTATTAGCTTTGTTTATTGATAAGTCTGAAGTCTGTGTACCAGGTCGTATTAGCTTTGTTTATTGATAAGTCTGAAGTCTGTGTACCAGGTCGTATTAGCTTTGTTTATTGATAAGTCTGAAGTCTGTGTACCAGGTCGTATTAGCTTTGTTTATTGATAAGTCTGAAGTCTGTGTACCAGGTCGTATTAGCTTTGTTTATTGATAAGTCTGAAGTCTGTGTACCAGGTCGTATTAGCTTTGTTTATTGATAAGTCTGAAGTCTGTGTACCAGGTCGTATTAGCTTTGTTTAATTGATTAAGTCTGGAGAAAATCTGATGTGTACCAGGTCGTATTAGCTTTGTTTATTGATAAGTCTGAAGTCTGTGTACCAGGTCGTATTAGCTTTGTTTATTGATAAGTCTGAAGTCTGTGTACCAGGTCGTATTAGCTTTGTTTATTGATAAGTCTGAAGTCTGTGTACCAGGTCGTATTAGCTTTGTTTATTGATAAGTCTGAAGTCTGTGTACCAGGTCGTATTAGCTTTGTTTATTGATAAGTCTGAAGTCTGTGTACCAGGTCGTATTAGCTTTGTTTATTGATAAGTCTGAAGTCTGTGTACCAGGTCGTATTAGCTTTGTTTATTGATAAGTCTGAAGTCTGTGTACCAGGTCGTATTAGCTTTGTTTATTGATAAGTCTGAAGTCTGTGTACCAGGTCGTATTAGCTTTGTTTATTGATAAGTCTGAAGTCTGTGTACCAGGTCGTATTAGCTTTGTTTATTGATAAGTCTGAAGTCTGTGTACCAGGTCGTATTAGCTTTGTTTATTGATAAGTCTGAAGTCTGTGTACCAGGTCGTATTAGCTTTGTTTATTGATAAGTCTGAAGTCTGTGTACCAGGTCGTATTAGCTTTGTTTATTGATAAGTCTGAAGTCTGTGTACCAGGTCGTATTAGCTTTGTTTATTGATAAGTCTGAAGTCTGTGTACCAGGTCGTATTAGCTTTGTTTATTGATAAGTCAAGTCTGTGTAGGCTATTAGCTTTGTTTTTATAGTCTAAGTCTGTGACCAGGTCGTATTAGCTTTGTTTATTGATAAGTCTGAAGTCTGTGTACCAGGTCGTATTAGCTTTGTTTATTGATAAGTCTGAAGTCTGTGTACCAGGTCGTATTAGCTTTGTTTATTGATAAGTCTGAAGTCTGTGTACCAGGTCGTATTAGCTTTGTTTATTGATAAGTCTGAAGTCTGTGTACCAGGTCGTATTAGCTTTGTTTATTGATAAGTCTGAAGTCTGTGTACCAGGTCGTATTAGCTTTGTTTATTGATAAGTCTGAAGTCTGTGTACCAGGTCGTATTAGCTTTGTTTATTGATAAGTCTGAAGTCTGTGTACCAGGTCGTATTAGCTTTGTTTATTGATAAGTCTGAAGTCTGTGTACCAGGTCGTATTAGCTTTGTTTATTGATAAGTCTGAAGTCTGTGTACCAGGTCGTATTAGCTTTGTTTATTGATAAGTCTGAAGTCTGTGTACCAGGTCGTATTAGCTTTGTTTATTGATAAGTCTGAAGTCTGTGTACCAGGTCGTATTAGCTTTGTTTATTGATAAGTCGAAGTCTGTACCAGGTCATTGCTGTTATTGAAGTCGAAGTCTGTGTCCAGGTCTTTGTTTATTGATAAGTCTGAAGTCTGTGTACCAGGTCGTATTAGCTTTGTTTATTGATAAGTCTGAAGTCTGTGTACCAGGTCGTATTAGCTTTGTTTATTGATAAGTCCGAAGTCTGTGTACCAGGTCGTATTAGCTTTGTTTATTGATAAGTCCGAAGTCTGTGTACCAGGTCGTATAGCTTTGTTTATTGATAAGTCGAAGTCTGTGTACCAGGGTCATTGCTTTGTTTATTGATAAGTCGAAGTCTTGTACAGGTATGCTTTGTTTATTGATAAGTCAAGTTGTACCAGGTCGTATTAGCTTTGTTTATTGATAAGTCTGAAGTCTGTGTACCAGGTCGTATTAGCTTTGTTTATTGATAAGTCTGAAGTCTGTGTACCAGGTCGTATTAGCTTTGTTTATTGATAAGTCTGAAGTCTGTGTACCAGGTCGTATTAGCTTTGTTTATTGATAAGTCTGAAGTCTGTACCAGGTACGTATTAGCTTTGTTTATTGATAAGTCTGAAGTCTGTGTACCAGGTCGTATTAGCTTTGTTTATTGATATAAGTCGTCCAGTCGATTAGTTGTTTTGATAATCCAAGTGTACAGTCGTATTAGCTTTGTTTATTGATAAGTCGAAGTCTGTGTACCAGGTCGTATTAGCTTTGTTTATTGATAAGTCTGAAGTCTGTGTACCAGGTCGTATTAGCTTTGTTTATTGATAAGTCCAAGTCTGTACCAGGTCGTATTAGCTTTGTTTATTGATAAGTCCGAAGTCTGTACCAGGTCGTATTAGCTTTGTTTATTGATAAGTCCGAAGTCTGTGTACCAGGTCGTATTAGCTTTGTTTATTGATAAGTCGAAGTCTGTGTACCAGGTCTTATTAGCTTTGTTTATTGATAAGTCCGAAGTCTGTGTACCAGGTCGTATTAGCTTTGTTTATTGATAAGTCCGAAGTCTGTGTACCAGGTCGTATTAGCTTTGTTTATTGATAAGTCTGAAGTCTGTGTACCAGGTCGATTAGCTTTGTTTATTGATAAGTCGAAGTCTGTGTACCAGGTCGTATTAGCTTTGTTTATTGATAAGTCCGAAGTCTGTGTACCAGGTCGTATTAGCTTTGTTTATTGATAAGTCTGAAGTCTGTGTACCAGGTCGTATTAGCTTTGTTTATTGATAAGTCTGAAGTCTGTGTACCAGGTCGTATTAGCTTTGTTTATTGATAAGTCCGAAGTCTGTGTACCAGGTCGTATTAGCTTTGTTTATTGATAAGTCCGAAGTCTGTGTACCAGGTCGTATTAGCTTTGTTTATTGATAAGTCTGAAGTCTGTGTACCAGGTCGTATTAGCTTTGTTTATTGATAAGTCTGAAGTCTGTGTACCAGGTCGTATTAGCTTTGTTTATTGATAAGTCCGAAGTCTGTGTACCAGGTCGTATTAGCTTTGTTTATTGATAAGTCCGAAGTCTGTGTACCAGGTCGTATTAGCTTTGTTTATTGATAAGTCCGAAGTCTGTGTACCAGGTCGTATTAGCTTTGTTTATTGATAAGTCTGAAGTCTGTGTACCAGGTCGTATTAGCTTTGTTTATTGATAAGTCTGAAGTCTGTGTACCAGGTCGTATTAGCTTTGTGTATTGATTAGTCTGAAGTCTGTGTACCAGGTCGTATTAGCTTTGTTTATTGATAAGTCTGAAGTCTGTGTACCAGGTCGTATTAGCTTTGTTTATTGATAAGTCTGAAGTCTGTGTACCAGGTCGTATTAGCTTTGTTTATTGATAAGTCTGAAGTCTGTGTACCAGGTCGTATTAGCTATGTTTATTGATAAGTCTGAAGTCTGTGTACCAGGTCGTATTAGCTTTGTTTATTGATAAGTCTGAAGTCTGTGTACCAGGTCGTATTAGCTATGTTTCTTGGAAAGTCTGAAGTTTCAGGTGAAATATATATATATATATATATATATATATTTATTCACGAAATCGTAATGACACGATTCCAAACAAACTATACCACGGGTGGGGTTCGAACCCGCGGTCAGAGAGTCTCAAAACTCCAGACCGTCGTGTAAGCCACTGGGCCAGCTAGCTTCAATAAGATTCATCCAACTAGGTATATTTCTACACCATAGGAAGGTTAGCATAGGCACCACTGTGACCACAAATGCAAGTTTTTATAGACGAATCTCCCGCTAGCATGGCCGTGACGAACTCTAGCTCACGTCCCCCTCAAAGCTTTGAGGGGGACTATACTAACCTATGCTAACCTTCCTATGGTGTAGAAATATACCTAGTTGGATGAATCTTATTGAAGCTAGCTGGCCCAGTGGCTACACGACGGTCTGGAGTTTTTGAGACTCTCTGACCGCGGGTTCGAACCCCACCCGTGGTATAGTTTATATATATTTACGTTTTGTTTTAAGATGTAAAATCTATAGACAACTCTTCGGGAACTTAGAGCCCATTTTCACCTGTCTACCACACGTCAAAGTTTCAAAATATATGCAGTGTTTTCTGCCGAATAAGCAGAGGGAAAAATTAGTTTTTTTCAAATAAATCTGCGAAAATCGGTCTAAGCATAACGAAAAAAAGTATAAATTTTAATTAAAATTAAATCAATTTAAATACACCTATGATATGTAGTAGAGTAGAGCAAAAAAAAAAAGTTAGTTTAAGTTAGATTAGATGAGGTTTCTAAACTAGGTTTTCTCAAAAAATAAAAACTTTTATATCATTGTCAATGAAAAAAAATTATCACTATTTAAAAGAAATTTTTGGATAAGTCTAATTTTTAAGGAAGTTTGGTCTAGTCGTCACTATATATATATATATATATATATATATATATATATATATATATATATATATATATATATATATATATATATATATATATATTGATTTAAGTAAACTCTGTGTATATGCACTCAGATATATATAGCTGCCAGTCTGCATATACAACTGTTGCGTGGTTGTTAGCATCTTGGTAGAAGCACTCAGGCATATACATCTCTGTGTGTATACACGTCCTGCCTCTCTGATATATATTTCCCTCCTGGGAATCTCCAACGCATGAGGAACACAAAAACAAAAGCCTTGGTATATATCCTGAAACTGAAACTCCATCAGGAGTGACAGAATATAAAAGTCGCCAAGTAATAACAACTTTACTGAAAATAAAGTCATGATAACTGAAATAAAGGTGAGGTAGATAACTTTAACAGTGTTGGTCGTAAGTAACTTCAGCGATCTTCTAACAAAAGTTAAAAACCTCACGTGTTAACAGTGAAGTTAATAAGAGAAACAGCTGTAAGAATGTCAGGTGTTTAGGTGAGGCCTCATTTTTCACTGCTTACTGGGATCATGAGATTGAATCTCATTTTCACTGCTTACTGGGATCATGAGATGAAATGTCATTCTCACTGTTAACAAATATAGTGAGACTGACTCTCATTCTCGCTACGTATAAAGAGACTTAATTTCATTCTCACTCTTTACAACTACAATGAGAAGTATCATTCTCACTACAGTGTTTCAGACATGATGAGAGAGTTTCTCTCTGGTCAGCATTACAAATACAATGCCTTCGGATGCCAGCACTCACGCCAAGTCTCATAAACCGCTATTTTGTGTTTATTGTAAAGAACTTCTAACTTTTTCTCAATTTTTTCAGCATTTTCAGTAGTTTTTAAACAACACAAAAGTTGCTTTGTGGGGGTCAGACTGTGGTGTCCTCCTCAGAGGAGAGAAGGTGACTTAAGCCACAGTATTCTATCACTGCTGAGAAAGATTTATTCATGAGGAAGACTAAGAGTTGCTGTGCATGAAGTATCGTGAAGTACTGCCCATATATATATATATATATATATATATATATATATATATATATATATATATATATATATATATATATATATATATATATATATATAATATATATATATATATATATATATATATATATATATATATATATATATATATATATATATATATATATATATATATATATATATATATATATATATATATATATATATATGCTTGTAACCAGGCGACCTAAAGTTGTGAGGTATCTGTGACTTAGTGGTTTAAGGAGTCAGGTTGAGAACTAAGCCACACTCGTGGTAAGCTAGCAACGTGGGTTTGAATCCTGCAGGCTGCGATATTTCTTTGCAAATACTTTCCCTTGTTTTGGCGAGGGACTCTGGGAAGATACACTATGTACCATGATTATGAACCATAATATGAATAAACGTTGGAGAGAGAGAGAGAGAGAGAGAGAGAGAGAGAGAGAGAGAGAGAGTAAAAAACCTTACCTTGCCACATCTATACAACACATGACTCACGAAATCGTAATGACACGATTGCAAACAAACCATACCACGGGTGGGGTTCGAACCCGCGGTCAGAGAGTCTCAAAACTCCAGACCGTCGCGTAAGCCACTGGGCCAGCTAGCTTCAATAAGATTCATCCAACTAAGTATATTTCTACACCATAGGAAGGTGCCTATACTAACCTTCCTATGGTGTAGAAATATACATAGTTGGATGAATCTTATTGAAGCTAGCTGGCCCAGTGGCTGCGACGTCTGGAGTTTGAACTCTCTGAACCGGGTTCGACCCACTCGTGGTATGGTTTATACAACACATGCCGAGGACAGACTCCAATATAGAGTTGACTTGCTCAAGGCTCGTGAATGCCTGAGGATCCAGGCTCCACCTATATGTGAGGCAACTACTTACTCCTGGCCCCTCCCTCCCTCACTCTGAACATGCAGACAGCCTCCAGCTTGTAGCCACCCTGTACTCTAAATGTGTACTCATGATCTGCAGTGCCATAAAGTCTGGCTTAATAAGATGGCCCTCACTAATGTGGTTACTTATAATGTACTTGCAATACGAAATTTGCACTCGGCAGACGAAATAATTAGCCGAAATTAATGTTGATCCTTAATTCAAATTGTCACTGTTGACAGCCTCTGTCAACTGTGACTTAGTTACAGAGGCACTGTTAGTGAATCACACCTCATAACTACGCCATCACTACAGCGACACTGTTACAGTGTCACTGTTGGTAACTACGCCATCACTACAGTAGCACTCTTACAGTGTCACTGTTGATAACCACACCAGCACTACAGTAGCACTGTTACAGTGTCACTGTTGGCAACCACACCAGCACTACAATAGCACTGTTACAGTGTCACTGTTGGTAACCACACCAGCACTACAATAGCACTGTTACAGTGTCACTGTTGGTTACTACGCCATCACTACAGTAGCACTGTTACAATGTCACTGTTGATAACCACACCAGCACTACAGTAGCACTGTTACAGTGTCACTGTTGGTAACTACGCCAGCACTACAGTAGCACTGTTACAGTGTCACTGTTGGCAACTTCATCAGCAATACAGTAGCACTGTTACAGTGCCACTGTTGGCAACCACACCAGCACTACAGTAACACTGTTACAGTGTCACTGTTGGCAACCACACCAGCACTACAATAGCACTGTTACAGTGTCACTGTTGGTAACCACACCAGCACTACAATAGCACTGTTACAGTGTCACTGTTGGCAACCACACCAGCACTACAGTAGCACTGTTACAGTGCCACTGTTGGCAACCACACCAGCACTACAGTAGCACTGTTACAGTGTCACTGTTGGCAACCACACCAGCACCATGACAAGGAAGATTTGTTTCAGAAAGTGAACTTAATTATTCAGGGGCTGAAAGTTGAATAAAAGAGTATTGTAAATGCAAGATTGTTGGCAAGTTATGCAAGAGGAAGACATCTGGTTCAGTGAAATTTTCACTGCTAGTTCTCCCTGAATCTGTCTGTCTGTCTGTCTGTCTGTCTGTCTCTCTCTCTCTCTCTCTCTCTCTCTCTCTCTCTCTCTCTCTCTCTCTCTCTCTCTCTCTCTCTCTCTCTCTCTCTCTCTCTCTCTCTCTCTATTTTTTTTATTTACACGAAGAGTTTTTTTACAAACTAAGAACTGATACTTACCTCTGCTCATTAGAAAGCCATTTTTATTATTAAGAGATATGCAAAAGGAGAATAGGATGAAGTTGGATCCAGGTTTGGGATAGATATTTCATTTGGTAAACTGTCCTTATTTCGTTGATGTCGTTTTGCTGTACGAACATGTTCCAGACTTGAGTCATCCTGGGAATAAATGCTCTGAAATGAAGTGATGTTCTGGAGAAGGGTACAGTCAGGGTGTAGTTTTTGTTTGCTGCCCGTCTTGTTGTATAGAAGCTGTTTTCTCGCTGTCCACTAAGTGGAGCCGAAAGTGGTGCCTTCACAAAATTTACCTTTTACATAACATTAAGGTCACTTACATCTATTCGGTGTTGAAGGCTTTGCTGAAATGACAGAGGTATCCAAGGAGAGTCTAGATGAGAGATACGTCTTGGTACGAGATTCACCTTAGTGCTGTTATCTTTTAGGCCTCCTTGCTTGCAAGATTTACTACATGGTTCTTCGTAGACAATTCTGAATCAAATTTCACTCCAAGGATATCAATCCCATCCTCGGGTACCAACACTCTCCAATTCTCAGAAACAAATGTAACTTGACATCCTTTTCTCTAGGCTGATATAGCTATAAGCTGGTGATTGATGTAACTTAGAGCAGCTGGAATTTCCTCTTTTCAAAAGTAAGTGTCAGAGTACAGTCGTCTACATATTCATGAAATTCTAGAATGAGTTGAAGATCATTGAAGTAGACATTCCATAACAATGACCCAAAGCATACTTCCCAGCAGAGCACTGGCACCGACTGAGTGTCTTGTTGTCCCTTTGAGAACTGCTCTTAGAGACCTACCTTGAAGATTATCACTGAGGAGGCATAGTGAAAAGCCAGCGACTCCTAGTATTCGCAATTCTGCCAAGAGTCCCTGGTGCCATACCCTGTCGACAACACCAGCAACATCCAGTGCTACTACACAGCTCATATTAAATTCATCCATCGACTAGTGACACACTTGACAGGCTTAACACCAGACCAGCAGCAGAGTGACCTCTTCTGAAGTCATATTGACGGTCACAAAGAAGCAAGAGGTAATCGAAAAGTGCTGAAATTTGCAGTGCGATTATTATCTCAAGAATCTTGCGAGTGATTGACAGGAGTGACACTGGTCTGTAGTTACTGATTTCCGCTCTGCTCTTCTTTTTGTGAACAGGACTACATTTGCCTCTTTCCACAGAGAAGGTCATTTACACTGTGCTAGGCAGTGCTGAGAGATACGAGTTAGAAGTGCTGCTAGCTGGTCTGCACATCCACTCAGCAATCTTGGGCTCACCTTATCTGGACCCACAGACGTTTCTTGGTCCAAGGATTTAAGGAAGAGATATATTTCATCCTGCCTTATTGTCACGGCTGACAACTTTTACACAGTTCTTGCGGCTGCCAAATGAGGTTCCTTAACTAGATCATGGACTTGCATCTTGGCACCAGAGTATTCAGCAAAGAGGTCCCCTTTCTCTTGATTGCTAGTAGAGGCACTTCCATTCAGTCGATTAAGAGGTGGAATAAGTTCATCCTTGTCTGTCCTTGACCAAGAACCACCGGATTTTGGAGACCATCCTACCTGACGCCAGTTTTCTTTTTGTGTCGGCCTCCAATCTAGAGACGGCCCACTTTAGGACTTCTCCTATTTAAGAACATTCTTGCCTGTGCTTGTTCCTGTTATAAATAGTAGGATGACTCTTATACTTCTCCAAGTCTTATACTTAATAATAGCAGTCTCTTTCCATCTCACTCTGTCTCTCTCTCTCTCTCTCTCTCTCTCTCTCTCTCTCTCTCTCTCTCTCTCTCTCTCTCTCTCTCTCTCTCTCTCTCTCTCTCTCTCTCTCTCTCTCTCTCTCTCTCTCTCTTCTCTCTCTCACACTCACTCTGGCTGCACTTGAAGTTCCTACACAAGTTAAGCTAAGAGCTTCAGCGTGTATTTTGTGAGCTAATAGCGCCCATTTGTTTCCATCTCTCCTCCCTCCCTTCCCTTCTCTTCTCTCTCTCTCTCTCTCTCTCTCTCTCTCTCTCTCTCTCTCTCTCTCTCTCTCTCTCTCTCTCTCTCTCTCTCTCTCTCTCTCTCTCTCTCTCTCTCTCTCTCTCTCTCTCTCTAGAGCTCTCTCTCTCTCTCTCTCTCTCTCTCTCTCTCTCTCTCTCTCTCTCTCTCGTTTAGACAACTAACTGAGTGGCACTCTCGTGCTGGGCCCTTGAGTCAGACAGGTATTGATCTCTTCTCTCTCTCTCTCTCTCTCTCTCTCTCTCTCTCTCTCTCTCTCTCTCTCTCTCTCTCTCTCTCTCTCTTTTACACAGGGCTTTTACAAGGTTTTGTTAAAGACTCCTAATTTTATTTACAAGCTGAGACCTATTACCCACATTACCTTATTCTGAAACCTTTTTATTAAGAAAAATACAAATGGGGAACAGGGTAAAGTTGGAGCCATCTGTGGGCCAGAGATTTCATTTGGTCAACTGACTTTATTTCGATGATGTCGTTATGTTGTACGAACATGTTCCAGACTCGAGTCAACCTGGGAATACATGATCACAGATGAAGTAATGTTCTTGTGAATGGTACAGTCAGAGTGTAGTTGCTGTTGACTGCCCGTCTTGTTGTGTAGAAGCTCACTTCTCGCTGTCCTCGGAGTGGAGCCAAGACGGTATTGGCCATGTATATAACAGTAAGGCCGCCCACATCCCTTCTGTGTTGAAGTCTTTGCTGAAATGACAGATCCGTCAAGGCTGGGACCAAACGAGAGATGAGAAGTCTTACTCTGTTCTCTTTTCTGTCAAGAAGTCGCAGATGAGACGGGGGAGGGCATACAATCCTAGAAAGTGGAGCATACTCAAGGTGTGAGCATACGTGTGCCTTGTACAGAATCGTCCAGCCTCTACTGTCAAACAGATGCGAGATACATGTAAGTGCTGTAAGCTTTCAGGCCGCTTCGTTTGCAAGATTTACAACATGGTTCTTCATGGTCAGTTTGGAGTCAAATTTTATTCCAAGAATATCAACCTCATTTTCGGGTACCAACACTCTCTCTTTCACAATATATGTATATATATATATATATATATATATATATATATATATATATATATATATATATATATATATATATATTCTACTGGCCCATGCTGGGTAATACCTTCTCAAATCCAACCCAACTAACAGAAATATTTAAAAAGTTTCTAAAAGCATCGGGGATATATACGCTGAGAGGCATATATCTTTTAGTGTATATTCAAAGAGAGAGAGAGAGAGAGAGAGAGAGAGAGAGAGAGAGAGAGAGAGAGAGAGAGAGAAGAGAAGAAGAAGAGAGAAGAAGAAGACGAGACGAAACAGAGAAAGAGAGACATATCTTTTAGTATAAATACCCTGAGACGTGTATATATTTCAGTGTATATTCACAAAGAGAGAGATGCATAATTTTCATTGTATATTCACAGCAAAGTCTGATGAGCAGTGAAAGTCTGATGAGCAGTGAAAGTCTGAAGAGCAGTGAAAGTCTGATGAGCAGTGAAAGTCTGATGAGCAGTGAAAGTCTGAAGAGCAGTGAAAGGTTAAGACAGTGAAAGTCTGATGAGAGACATTTAAAACACAACACTCACAATATAAATTTCCCGGATTTATTAAAGTCTGGAGTCTGCTGATCAGCCAGAGTTAAATAATTCTCCAACATTGATCAGTCACAGGCTGGATAATAAAGTTCTCAGTCCACAGATGTACAAAAATAAAGCTTAAGCCTAAAGGCAACGATATACATAAAGTCGTAATGCATACACATACATTTATAGTCTTATTTGCATAGACATAAATATTTACCTTGGCACATCAGTATGTAATGAATACCTCTCAATGGGAGGTAATATCTCACAGGCAGACATAAACAGGAAGAATACTTGTCGGTATATTTCCACCAGCTATGTAAGTCCTGTGTTGGATTCGCTGAAGAGGACCTCGGTTGGAGGTCGAGGTGTACAATCTGCTATTCTTTCTACTCTTGTCTCAGTGTCGTTCATATCTTCCCGTGAATAATGATGTATAAGATTCTGCACAATAACTGGAAGTCTATACATGTTAGAATATCAATCACATTGACGATATACATATATATGTATACATAGGAATTACTGTGTGTAGTATGCATGTTATATATTTACAAATATATGGGCTTTATGATTTACAAAGACGTATTAATTTATACTTCTCTCCAATAATGTATATACCGAGAGGTGTGTATGACTCTCAGTATAAATACTCTAAGAGTTTATAATATATATCTAAAGTATAGAATCTATACTAAAGGTATCCAAGTATTCTTAGCTAGGCCACTCACCCCTCAGTGAACAGGTACTAGGCTCGACTACAAGGTGCCCCTTCTATGTCGACTGATTTCAGAGTGCAGGAGTTTTACAGAGAGCAGCTGGGGACCTGTAACAGGAATGGTGGAGTAATCTGTTGGCTCTGAACGGGAAGCCTCTGGTAGATGCCAACAGGCACTCAGCCTCCTCATTCATTTCCTCCTCGTCACCAGGAACCGAGACCAAAATGTCTGGTCCAGTCAGCCACTGCTCTTACTAGGAGACATGTATCGAGGCGAGTGGTTATGAAAGCATTGGCTTGATAAATGAGACATTTTTGCAACATTTAGGTGTCTTATTTATGGAAAGTTTTCGCCACAGAGTGGCTTCTTCAGTCCAATGCAGATAAAAAGGTAGAATAAGAGGAGTTTGAGGTAATCAGTCCCTCAAGAACTGATTACCTCATTTATCAACGTGTCCGTTTTGCATGCCCTTTATTCACACAGCACTGGCTTACAATGGAGCTTCGTCTACCTCGGCGTAGATCTTTACCAGGTCATGGCTTAATAAACCTCTATACAAAGGGCGAAACATTGCCCCGTGTTTGCGTTTACATGCTCTTCAACTGTCAGTTCAGTCAGGTCTGAGGACTGAGTCTGTCTGAGTACCGAGGAAAATAAACACAGTGATCAGTTAACCTGGTTGGCCGGATATGCTTTGGATCGGGAGGACAAAAAACACAGTTCCTTGGCTGGAACAATTCTCAACTAATCCATAATTTCATGAATGGAACAGGGCAGAACTATGGCACAATAACGTGGATGGAACAATTCATACCTAACCCACAATACCGTGAATGGAACAACTGCCAACAACTAACCAACAAAACAGACATGAAGTGGAAAGAACTTAACATTGTTCCTGAACTAAACGAAAGATTTAAATTTCGTCTCCAGTTCCCGCTTCATATATATATATATATATATATATATATATATATATATATATATATATATATATATATATATATATATATATATATATATATATATATATATCGTATATACTTCAGTATATACCCCACCACTTGTACATGTTCCTCTACTCTCAGTAAATATACTCATCAAGTGAGATATATTGGTGAGAATATACATGACAATATACATAAGAATATACATGAAGAGCGTGGTGTATGCTAGAAAGAGATGAGGTAAGATAAGAGTTCTAAGCCTGTAAACTGTGTAAGCTGATCTGTGTAAACGAAAAGTGTCTTGGAGAACACCTGCCTGGAGGGAGCTTGAAGGGGAGGACACAGCACCCGCAGAAGGTGACGCTCCATGCTACCAGCTCGCCGATTATTATTATAAATATTGTTATTATTAATGATATTCAGCTGATGCGTAAGACGTGTGTGCAGCTCTTAGGTGTCTTTATTCATGGAGACGTTTCGCCCGCTTAGCAGGTTTCATCAGTGGAATGCAGGTGAATACAATGCAAGAGGCAGAAGTGGAGAGTCCGTTTTCAGGTGATCAGTCCCTCAGACTTGACAGGTGGCCAGTCCCTCAGACTTGACAGGTGATCTGTCCCTCATACTTGACAGGTGATCAGTCCCTCAGACTTGACAGGTGGCCAGTCCCTCAGACTTGACAGGTGATCAGTCCCTCAGACTTGACAGGTGACCAGTCCCTCAGACTTGACAGGTGATCTGTCCCTCAGACTTGACAGGTGATCAGTCCCTCAGATTTGACAGGTGATCAGTCCCTCAGACTTGACAGGTGATCTGTCCCTCAGACTTGACAGGTGATCTGTCCCTCAGACTTGACAGGTGATCTGTCCCTCAGACTTGACAGGTGATCTGTCCCTCAGACTTGACAGGTGATCTGTCCTCAGACTTGACAGGTGATCTGTCCCTCAGACTTGACAGGTGATCTGTCCCTCAGACTTGACAGGTGATCTGTCCCTCAGACTTGACAGGTGATCTGTCCCTCAGACTTGACAGGTGATCTGTCCCTCAGACTTGACAGGTGATCTGTCCCTCAGACTTGACAGGTGATCTGTCCCTCAGACTTGACAGGTGATCTGTCCCTCAGACTTGACAGGTGATCTGTCCCTCAGACTTGACAGGTGATCTGTCCCTCAGACTTGACAGGTGATCTGTCCCTCAGACTTGACAGGTGATCTGTCCCTCAGACTTGACAGGTGATCTGTCCCTCAGACTTGACAGGTGATCAGTCCCTCAGTCCTCCACTGTCCCTCCATCATCCTGCTCCTCCACTGTCTGTCACTCCATCACCCTGGCCCTTTCTCTATCACCCTGGTCCGCTCTCCATCACCCTGGTCCTCCCTCCATCACCCTGGTCCTCCCTCCATCACCCTGGTCCTCCCTCCATCATCCTGGTCCTCCCTCCATCACCCTGGTCCTCCCTCCATCACCTTGGTTCTCCATCCATCACCTTGGCCCTCCCTTTATCACCCTGGTCCACCCTTTATCACCCTGGACATCCCTCCATCTCCCTGGCCCTCCTTCCATCACCCTGGCCCACCCTCCATCACCCTGGCCCTCCTTCCATCACCCTGGTCCACCCTCCATCACCCTGGCCCTCCTTCCATCACCCTGGTCCACCCTCAATCACCTTGGCTCTCCCTCCATCACCCTGGTTCTCCTCCATCACCTTGGCCCTCCCTTTATCACCCTGATCCTCCGTCCACTACCCTGACACTCCCTACATCACCCTGGTACACCCACCATCACCCTGGCCCCAATACATCACCCTGGTCCTCCCTCAATCACTCAGGCCCTCCCTCCATCACCCTGACCCACCCTCCATAACCCTGGTCCACCCACCAACACCATGGCCCTCCCTCCATCACCCTGGACCTCTCACCAACACCCTGGCCCACCCTCCATAACCCTGGTCCACCCACCAACACCCTGGCCCTCCCTCCATCACCCTGGCCCTCCCTTTATCACCCTGGTCCTCTCTCTTCATCACCCTAGTCCACACACCATCACCCTGGCCCTCTCTACATCACCCTGGCGCTCCGTCCATCACCCTGGCAAACCCTCCATCACTCTGGCACACCCTCCATCATCCTGGCCCTCCGTCCATCACCTTGGCGCTCCTTCCATCACAGTGGCCTACCCTCCATCACCCTGGCCTTCTCTCCATCACCCTGGCTTTCTCTCCATCACCCTGGTCCTCCGTCCAACACCCTGGCCCTTCCCCCATAACCCAGGGTCATCCTCCAACACTCTGGTCCTCCCTCCATCACCCTGGCTCTCTTTCCTTCACCCTGATATAGCCTCCATCAACCTGGGCCACCCTTCATCACCCTGGTCCTCCTGCCATCACCCTGACGTTTTTTCCATCACCCTGGCACACGCTGAATCACCCTGGCTCACCCTCCATCAACCTGGTCCTCCCTCCATTACCCTGGTAATCCCTCCATCACCCTGGCAAACCCTTCATCACCCTGGTCCACCATCCATCATCCTGGCCCTCCCTCAATAACCCTGGTCCTCTCTCCATCACCCTGGCCATCCCTCCATCACCCTGGTCCTCCCTCTATCACACTGGCTCTCCCTCCATCACCCAGGCCCTCCCTCCATCACCCTGGGCCACCCTCCATCACCCTGGCCCTCCCTCCATCACCCTTGCCCTCCGTTTATTTCCCTGGCCCTGCCTCCATAACCCTGGTCCTCCCTCCATCACCCTTGCCCTCCGTTTATTTCCCTGGCCCTCCCTCCATTCCCCTGGTTCACTCTCCATCACCCTCGCCCTCCCTCCATCACCCTGGTACTCCTTCCATCACCTTGGCCCACCCTCCATCATCCTGGCACTCCCTCCATCACCCTGGCCCACCCTCTATCACTCTGGCCCTTCCTACATCACTCTAGCCCTCCGTCCATCACCCTGGCCCACCCTCCATCACCCTGGCTCTCCCTCCACCACCCTGGCCAACCCTCCATCACCCTTGCCCTCCCTATATCACCCTGGCCCTCCATCCATCACCCTGGCCCACCCTCCATCTCCCTAGGACACACTCCACCACCCTGGCCCATCTTCCATCACCCTGGCCCTCCCTCCATCACCCTGGTCCTCCCTACATCACCCTGGTCCTCTCTCCATCACTCAGGCCCTTTTTCATTCACAATGGTCTACCCTCCATCACCTTGGGCCACCCTCCATCACCCTGGCCCTCCCTCCATCACCCTGGTACACCCTCCATCACCTTTGCCCGCCCTCCATCACCCTGGCCCACCCTCCATCACCCTGAGCCATCCTCCATCACCCTGGCACTCCCTCTATCACCCTGGCCTTCCCTCCGTCACCTTGGCTCACCCTCCATCACCCTGCGACACCCTCGATCACCCTGGTCCTCCCTTCATCAGCCTGGCCCTCCCTCCATCACTCTGGCCTCTTTCCATCAATCTGGCCCTCCCTCCATCACTCTGGCCCTCCCTTCTTCACTCTGGCCCTCTCTCCATCACCCTGGGCAACCCTTTATTACCCTAGTCCTCCCTCCATCACCTTGGTCCTCCCTTAATCACCATGGCCCACCCTCCATCACCCCGATCTTTCCTCCACCTCCCTGACGCTCCCTCCATCACCCTGGTCCTTTTCCATCACCCTGGTCCTCCCTCAATCACCCTGGCCCACCCTCCATCATCTTGGTCCACTCTCCATCACCCTGGCCCTCCCTCCATCACCCTGGACCTCCCTCCATCACCCTGGACCTCCCTCCATCACCCTGGCGCACCCTCCATTTACCGGGCTCTCCCTCCATCACCCTGGTCCTCCCTCCATCACCCTAGCTCTCCCTCCATCACCCTGGCCCTCCCTCAATCATCCTGGCCCTCCGTCCATCATCATGGGCCACCTTCCATCACACTCTGCCACCATTTATCACCCTGGTCCACCCGCCATCACCCTGGGCTACCCTCTATCACCCTGGGCCACCCTCCATCACCGTGGACCACCCTCCCTCACCCTGTGCCACCCTCCATTTCCCTGGCCCTCCCTTCATCATTCTGGCCCTCCCTCCATCACCCTGGGCCACCCTCCATCACCCTGGGCCACCCTCCATCACCCTGTGCCACCCTCCATTTCCTGGCCCTCCCTTCATCATTCTGGCCCTCCCTCCATCACCCTGGGCCACCCTCTATCACCCTGTGCCACCTTCCATTACCCTGGTACACCCTCCATCACCCTGGCCCCTCTCCATCACCCTGGTCCTCCTTCCATCACCCTAGCCCTCCCTCCATCACCCTGGCCCACCCTCCATCACATCGGTCCACCTTCCATCACCTTGGCCCTCCCTCCATCACCCTGGACCTCCCTCCATCACCCTGGTCCTCCCTCCATCACCCTGGCCCTCCCTCCATCACCATGGTCCTCCCTCTATCGCCCTGGCTGTCCCTCCGTCACCCTGGTCCACCCTCTATCACCCTGGGCCCTCCCCCATCACCGTGGACCATCCTCCATCACCCTGTGCCACCCTCCATTACCCTGGCCCTCCTTTCATCACTCTGGCCCTCCCTCCATCACCATGGGCCACCCTCCATCATCCTGTGCCACCCTACATTACCCTGGCCCTCCCTCCTTCACCCTGTCTCTCCTTCCATCACCCTGGGCCACCCTCCATCACCTTTTGCCACCCTCCATCACCCTGGCTTCTCTCCATCACCCTGGTCCTCCTTCCATCACCCTGTCCTTCCCTCCATCACCCTGGCCCACCCTCCATCACATCGGTCCACCCTCCATCACCCTGGCCCCCTCTCCATCGCCCTGGCCATCCCTCCTTCACCCCGGCCCTCCCTCATTCACCTTGGGCCACCTTCCATCGCCCTGCTGCACCCGCCATCACCCTGGTCCACCCTACATCACCCTGGGCTACCTTCTATCACCCTGGGCCACCCTTAATCACCGTGGACCACCCTCCATCACTCTGTGCCACCCTCCATTACCCTGGCCCTCCTTCATCACTCTGGCCCTCCCTACCTCATCCTGGGCCACCCTCCATCCCCCTGTGCCACCCTCCATTACCCTGGCCCTCCCTCCTTCACGCTGGCTCTCCCACCGTCACCCTTGGCCACCCTCCATCACCATTTGCCACCCTCCATCACCCTGGTCCACCCACCATCACCCTGGACCACCCTCCAACTCCCTGGGCCACCCTACATCACCCTGGCACTCCCTTCATCACCCTGGGCCACCCTACATCACCCTGGCACTCCCTCCATCACACTGGGACACCCTCCATCACCCTGGCCCTCCCTCCATCACCCTGGTCCACCCTCCATCACCCTGGTCCACCCTCCATCACCCTGGTCCACCCTCCATCACCCTGGTCCACCCTACATCACCCTGGCACTCCCTCCATCACCCTGGCACTCCCTCCCACTTACTGCTGAAGTCATCCATCATCTTAGTGACAGCGTCTCTCAACACCTCCATCACTTAAGTGTTTTCCTCTTTCCTTAACATTATTCTCCCTCAGTTTATTCTCTCTTCCTTTTATTTACTGTCGCTCTGTTGCTTTTGTTCATTATTTATTATTAAGGTTGTCCAATGTGTTTTAGCTCGGCTGGTAGAGCACTAAGCTCACGCACTGATTGTCAGTGGTTCGATCCCCGGTACGGGTGGAAACATTAGGATGTGTTTCCTTTAAGATGAGATACTTCTGCTTTGGAAGTTTAACTCCAGTCGAAAGATGCATTCTTTAGTTGATTCACTCAGTTCAATATCCTGAAATGCAACGGCGCTTTCAGGTTGGAAGACGCTCGAAGGTTGCATTCTCAGGTTATCGGTGTTTAAGATTTCAAACCGATCGGATGAATCATTCGCTAATTAAAGTTAGTAATTCAGTTTAACCAATTTATTCACTAAAATTGGAAAATTGGCTCTTGCTGAGTCAAGAGTCAGTTTAAACGTGAGTGTCAGCTGCACAGCGTCAAGTGTCAGCTGCACAGCGTCAAGTGTCAGCTGCACAGCGTCAAGTGTCAGGTGCACAGCGTCAAGGGTCAGCTGCACAACGTCAAGGGTCAGCTGCACAGCGTCAAGTGTCAGCTGCACAGCGTCAAGTGTCAGGTGCACAGCGTCAAGGGTCAGCTGCACAACGTCAAGGGTCAGCTGCACAGCGTCAAGACTTCTCCAGCTAAGCTGAATTAAAGTGGGACTTGTCACTGTTGCTCTTTGCTGATTGTTCAGTGTTTTTGTGGAATTCAGAAGACAAGTTGGCAGAAGAGTTGAGGTGTGTAAAAGAAGGAATTTGAAAGTAAACATAGAAAAAAAAGGCAACGTGATGAGAATATAGAAAAAGCGTAAATGTCTAAATTATTTCACATTTCGAATTTTGGGAGCGGCTGCAGGTATTTTCTGACATACATTTCTATCTAAAATATGTCGATTATTATATTTTTAAACATTTGTAGACTAAGACTCGCAAGTTAAAACTTCGGTAGACCAAAATCAAGGCGGAACTTCCTTTTGAGGTAATCACATTAGTGCTAAAAGTTGAAGCCGACCAGAAGACACATTCCTTAGTTACTGCAGGTAAGTCAGCAGTTCCAAGTTTGTTTACTATAGTAGTGAATAGGCAAGTTGGCATCAACACAGTTAAAACTCAGGAGATATCATCTTTTTTAGAAGATTCATCAGTCATTAAATACTGAAGCCGTGCAGACGTGGCTTACTGTGGTTATCTCAAGACAAACTATATCCCCCACTTAAAAGTGACAAACTGGCAGCACCTACACAGCTCAAGACCACTTCAAAAATAAATCTATTTAAGTGAGATACACCATCGTTTAGGGTTTGAAACCTGTCAGAAGAGGCATTCTCCAGTTATGGCACGAAAATTAATTTAAGAAAACTTGGAAATTAAAACGTACACAGTGTAAAGAGACTGTGAACTTTTCACTGAGTGAATTACACCATCGTTGAAAGTTTGAAGCTTATAAGAAGAATCATTATCAGGTGTGATTGGAAAAAAAAAACAGGTATTGAATTTTTCTCCTCTGCGAAAATAGGATAGAAATATAATCACAAAGTCCAACAGCTTTTTTTCTCTCTGACACCTTAGAATGGTTCTTCTTATAAGTTTAAAACTTTTAAAGACGGTGGACATCGCTCAGTGCAAAATTCCCAGTCACTTTACTGTGTATGTTTTAATTTCCCAGTTTTATTAAACAAATTAATTTCGGTGTTTTAACTGGATAATGCCTCTTCAGATAAACTTCAAACCCTAAACGATGGAGTATCTTAATCAGTTAAATTCTTGAGGTGGTCTTTGGTTGTGTAGGCACCAACTTGAAACTTATAATTGGTGGGATAATATTTAGATTGAGATAACCACAGTAAGCCTCTTCTGCACAGCTTCAAAATATATAACGACTGATGAATCTACTTAAAGGATGACATATCTTGGGTTTTAACTGTGTTGATGCTAAGTTACCCATTAACTAACATAGTTAATTAACCTTTGAACCAAGAAAAGTATATAACAACACATTAATTACCAATTTCTTAGAGTTCTCAGTCCCCCATTACTTCTAACATCATATTACCGACGTTTAACTGTTGTTCACAATTTTCTCCCGTTATTAATAGCTTCTGCCGTTAAACGTTCCATAATTGCTTTCTATACATAATTGCCCAATTTACATAATTGCTCAGTAGACGCAGCTACCCAAGATTCTCAACTTTCCTAAATTAAAAATTGCCCATTATTTACCATTATCTACTATTAAAAAATGCCCATTATTTACATCTATCAAATATAAATAATTGTAAATTATTCTCCATTATCTACCATTAAAAATTGTCCATTATTCAACGTTATCTATTATAAAAAATTGCCCATTATTCACAATTATCAATTATTAAAAATTGCCCATTATTCACCATTATCTACTTTTAAAAATTGCCCATTATTTACATCTATCAAATATAAATATTTTCCCATTATTCACAATTATCTATTATTAAAAATTGCCCATTATTCACCATTATATGTTATTAAAACTTGTCCATTATTCACATCTATTAAATATAAATAATTGCCCATCATTCACTCCTGATCATCATTCTTTATATATATACGTTATCTGTCATTGCCCATTTTTTATTCCTAACAATATTAGTGTCCCCATTTTTTTCTCTCAGACCCATTAATCTCTGTCGTAAATATTCATTATAGATTATAAATGGGTTACAGTATTACTGTCATTCATTATTCAAACTGGTGTTGATGAATCATACCTGCCTCGTATGATTCATGGTTATCATCATACACCTCGCATGATTCATGAGTATCATCATACACCTAGTATGATTCATGGTTATCATTATACACCTCGTATGATTCATGGTTATCATCATACACCTCGTATGATTCATGGGTATCATCATACACCTCGTATGATTCATGGTTATCATCATACACCTCGTATGATTCATGGTTATCATCATACACCTCGCATGATTCATGGGTATCATCATACACCTAGTATGATTCATGGTTATCATCATACACCTAGTATGATTCATCGTTATCATTATACACCTCGTATGATTCATGGTTATCATCATACACCTCGTATGATTCATGGTTATCATCATACACCTCGTATGATTCATGGTTATCATCATACACCTCGTATGATTCATGGGTATCATCATACACCTCGCATGATTCATGGGTATCATCACACACCTAGTATGATTCATGGTTATTATTATACACCTCGTATGATTCATGGTTATCATCATACACCTCGTATGATTCATGGGTATCATTATACACCTCGTATGATTCATGGTTATCATCATACACCTCGTATGATTCATGGGTATCATCATACACCTCGTATGATTCATGGTTATCATCATACACCTCGTATGATTCATGGTTATCATCATACACCTCGTATGATTCATGGGTATCATCATACACCTCGTATGATTCATGGTTATCATCATACACCTCGTATGATTCATGGTTATCATCATACACCTCGCATGATTCATGGGTATCATCATACACCTCGTATGATTCATGGTTATCATTATACACCTCGTAAGATTCATGGTTATCATCATACACCTCGCATGATTCATGGTTATCATCACAACTCAAGTTATTTACGGCGATCATCATTCATCATTCAAGTTAATCTTCTATAATTTACATTAACAGTCATTCATCTACATTCATCTCCCACCCCTACCCATCAAGTGTTGAGTGACCCCTTACGTGTTTAGCGCTTTACTTGTTTGAATATAAAGAAAGTTAATAATAATAATCATAATAATAATAATAATAATTATAATAATAATAATAATAATAATAATAATAATAATATATAATAATAATAATAATAATAATAATAATAATAATAATAATAATAATAATAATAATAATAATAATAATAATAATAATAATAATAATAATAATAATAGGCAGAAGAAGAAGAAGAATATTAACCTCAGGAACAAAGGAGAGGACACTAGTAAAACCAGCCAACAACGAATGGAAACTACAGGACAAGACAGAACTGTAAATGAAACAAGTGCAGGAAACGGGAGAGAATTTCCCATCCAATACCATGTGTTGTCACTACCTCAAATTGTCTTCCTAATGCAACTCTCTCTTTCTCTCTCTCTTTCACCGAGGCTTCCATTACTCCACTGGAGTATTATTCACATGAGTAGATGAATAAGACAAAACGAGTAATGTGTATCTTTATTAGATACCCGGGTATATTCATTAGATACTCGGGTATCTTTATTAGATACCGAGTACCTTCATTAGATACCTGAGTATCTTTATTAGATACCGGGTATCTTCATTAGATACCCGAGTATTTTTATTAGATACCCGAGTATCTTTATTAGATACCCGGTTATCTTTATTAGATACCGGGTATCTTTATTAGATACCCGGGTATCTTTATTAGATACCTAGGTATCTTTATTAGATACCCAGGTATCTTTATTAGATACCCGGGTATCTTTATTAGATACCCGGGTATCTTTATTATTCAATTAAGATACCCAGGCGTTCTGCCTACGTCTTATCCACCATCCAAGGGCACAATACCTGCCGGGGAGGGAAATCATTGCTCTCCAACGGATCAGAAATGTAAATAAGCGACGTTTTGATCTACCCATTTTCTCAAGTTAGTTTGAACTTTATTATGAACCAGGATGGACCGAAACGTCTCCAGCTCTGGTATAAAATTTCGTATCTTTATTGTAAATTGCACGAGTAAAATATGTCAATAAAACTGATGTAATTTGTGGGAGAAATTGAGGGAATTATTAATAATGGTTAATATATGAGCCTATATGAGACCTATTGGTGGTCTATATAAGACTCTGGATAAGACTTACTGAAGGTCTATATAAGACTCTGGATAAGACTTACTGAAGGTCTATGTAAGACTCTGGATAAGACTGAGAAACACTACATAACAAGACAGTGTTACAGACGCCTCACCCAGCATCAACTTTGTGGTGTTTGATGAATGGACAAGAAAAAGTGAGATTATTTAGTGTG
The DNA here is from genome assembly GCA_009830355.1 of Cherax destructor. Lineage (NCBI taxonomy): Eukaryota > Metazoa > Arthropoda > Malacostraca > Decapoda > Parastacidae > Cherax > Cherax destructor. The sequence goes on from WNWK01000761.1 coordinate 142,233, forward strand.
TCCCAGCGGAGACAAGAGCCAAGAGGAGGACGAGGACGAGGACGAGGACGAGGGAGAATGAGGAGGAGGAGAAAGAAAGGGAGGCGGTGAATAACCTGAAGGATACATAATAACGTTTTCTTGGGGTCAGCGCCCCCTCGGCCCGGTCCCAGATCATGCCTAGTGGATCAACACCTGATCAACCAGGCTGTTACTGCTGGCTGCATTCAGTCCAGCGTACGAGCCACAGCCCGGCTGGTCACGAACTGATTTGAGAAACTTGTCAAGTCCCCTCTTGAAGACAACCAGAAGTTTGTTGGCAATTCCCCTTATGCACGAAGGCAGGGCGTTGAAGAGTCGGAGACCTCTGACACTCATTGAAGTTCTCTCTTTGTGTACTCGTCGCTCCTCTTATTTTTATTGGAGATGTTTTGCACGGTCTGCCAAGCCTCTTGTTTTCATGCTGAGTGATTTCAGTGAGTTGGTATGGGACCAGACCTTCCAGGACCAGACCTTCCAGGACCAGACCTTCCAGGACCAGACCTTCCAGGACCAGACCTTCCAGGACCAGACCTTCCAGGACCAGATCTTCCAGAACCAGACCTTTCAGGACTTTCAAGGTGTGAATTGTGATGTACTTTTCTGGCTTTTGTTTCAAAGGATACGACTGAAGGGACTTCAAGCATTCCCAGAAGTTCAGATGTTTGGCTGAGTGTATACAAGCAGTGACAGTTCTCAGTAGGTTCTCCAGCTCTGCACTCTCATTTTGTTCACTTGTTCTCTCCAACCTGGAGTACTGATGTTTTGCGAGTGACTTAGAACGAGTGACTTAAAATAAGTGACTTAGAATAAGTGAGTTAGAACAAGTGACTTAGAACAGGTGACTTAAAACGAGTGACTTAGAGAGCATCAACACAGGCTCAGCATCCCTTGTCTTGAAATTTCTACTTATCCAGCTATCATTTCTATGCGACATCTTTCAACACATAGAACTATCGCTCTATCGAAACATATGACTTTGTCCTCTACTCAATTTCAGTCATGATTTTTTCCATTCTACCACAGCGGAGCATCTGAGACTTGCCCATCACACTGGTGTCTGAGGGCCAGTACAACACAGGATTCACACTGGTGTCTGAGGGCCAGTGCAACACAGGATTCACACTGGTGTCTGAGGGCCAGTGCAACACAGCATTCACACTGGTGTCTGAGGGCCAGTGCAACACATGATTCACACTGGTGTCTGAGGGCCAGTGCAACACAGGATTCACACTGGTGTCTGAGGGCCAGTGCAACACAGGATTCACACTGGTGTCTGAGGGCAAGTGCAACACAGGATTCACACTGGTGTCTGAGGGCCAGTGCAACACAGGATTCACACTGGTGTCTGAGGGCCAGTGCAACACAGGATTCACACTGGTGTCTGAGGGCCAGTACAACACAGGATTCACACTGGTGTCTGAGGGCCAATGCAACACAGGATTCACACTGGTGTCTGAGAGAAAGTGCAACACAGGATTCACATTGGTGTCTGAGGGCCAGTGCAACACAGGATTCACACTGGTGTCTGAGGGCCAGTGCAACACAGGATTCACACTGGTGTCTGAGGGCCAGTGCAACACAGGATTCACACTGGTGTCTGAGGGCCAGTGCAACACAGGATTCACACTGGTGTCTGAGGGCCAGTGCAACACAGGATTCACACTGGTGTCTGAGGGCCAGTGCAACACAGCATTCACAACCACTTGAAGATTCACTGTGTCTTCGACGGCCGCCACTCTCGCACAGATCCTGGCGTCGTCAGCAAAGGATGGTAGTACAGTACTGTGTAGTACATTACTGTGTATTACTGTGTAGTACAGTACTGTATAGCACAGTACTGTGTAGTACAGTACTGTGTAGCACAGTACTGTGTAGTACATTACTGGCTACACTCTGTTTTGAATCTATTTCTAAAAACCTTAAATATCCCTCTACACAATTGTGCAGTTTTTTCCTTAAGCCCTGTTGTAGTATCATCATTGTTGTAGTATCATCATTGTTGTAGTATCATCATTGTTGTAGTATCATCAGTGTTGTAGTATCATCAGTGTTGTAGTATCATCATTGTTGTAGTATCATCATTGTTGTAGTATCATCAGTGTTGTAATATCATCATTGTTGTAGTATCATCATTGTTGTAGTATCATCATTGTTGTAGTATCATCATTGTTGTAGTATCATCATTGTTGTAGTATCATCATTGTTGTAGTATCATCAGTGTTGTAGTATCATCATTGTTGTAGTATCATCATTGTTGTAGTATCATCATTTTTGTAGTATCATCATTGTTGTAGTATCATCATTGTTGTAGTATCATCAGTGTTGTAGTATCATCATTGTTGTAGTATCATCAATGTTGTAGTATCAACACTGCTGTAGTATCATCATTGATGTAGTATCAACACTGCTGTAGTATCATCATTGATGTAGTATCAACACTGCTGTAGTATCAACACTGCTGTAGTATCAACACTGCTGTAGTATCAACACTGTTGTAGTATCATCATTGATGTAGTATCAACACTGCTGTAGTATCATCATTGATGTAGTATCAACACTGCTGTAGTATCATCATTGATGTAGTATCAACACTGCTGTAGTATCATCATTGATGTAGTATCAACACTGCTGTAGTATCAACACTGCTGTAGTATCAACACTGTTGTAGTATCAACACTGCTGTAGTATCAACACTGCTGTAGTATCGACACTGCTGTAGTATCAACACTGCTGTAGTATCAACACTGCTGTAGTATCAACACTGCTGTAGTATCATCATTGATGTAGTATCAACACTGCTGTAGTATCAACACTGCTGTAGTATCAACACTGTTGTAGTATCAACTCTGTTTTAGTATCACACTGTTGCAGTATCAACACTGCTAGTATCAACAATCCTACAATATCAATAAACACTGCCACAGAATCAACACTGCCAATATCAACACTGCCACAGAATCAACACTGCCAGTATCAACACTGTCACAGTGTCGACACTGCCACAGTATCAACACTGCCACAGTATCAACACTGCCAGTATCAACTCCGAAAGTATCAACACTGCTACAGCATCAACACTGCTACAGTATCAACGCTGCAACAATATCAACATTGCATCAGTATCTACACTGCCAGTATCAAAACTGCTACAGTATCAACACTGCTGCAGTATCAACACTGCTAGTATCAACACTGCCACAGTATCAACACTGCCACAGTATCAACACTGCCACAGTATCAACACTATCACAGTATCAACATTGCTACAGTATCAACACTGTCACAGTATCAACACTGTCACAGTATCAACACTGACACAGCATCAACACTGCCACAGTATCAACACTGTCACAGTATCAACACTGACACAGTATCAACACTGCTACAATATCAACACTGTCACAGTATCAACACTGCTACAATATCAACACTGCCACAGTATCAATACTGCCACAGTATCAACACCATCACAGTATCAACACTGCTACAATATCAGCACTGCTACAGTATCAATACTGTCACAGTATCAACACTGCTACAGTATCAACATTGTCACAGTATCAACACAGAGAGAGTATCAACACTGCTACAGAATCAACACTGTCACAGTATCAACACTGCTACAATATCAACACTGCTACAATATCAACAGTGCGACAGTATCAACACAGAGAGAGTATCAACACTGCTACAGAATCAACACTGTCACAGTATCAACACTGCTACAATATCAACAGTGCGACAGTATCAACACTGCCATTGTATCAACACTGTTATTGTATCAACACTGGCACAATATCAACACTGCAACAGTATCAACAATGCCACAGTATCAACACTGTCACAGTATCAAAACTGCAACAGTATCAACTCTGTCACAATATCAACACTGCCACAGTATCAACACTGTTATAGTATCAACACTGCCACAGTATCAACACTGCCACAGCATCAACACTGCCAATATCAACTCTGAAAGCATCATCATTGCTACAATATCAACACTGCTACAGTATTAACACTGCCAGTATCAACACTGTCACAGTATCAACACTATCACAGCATCATCACTGCCACAATATCAACACTGCCACAGTATTAACACTGCTACAGTATCAACACTACTAAAGTATCAACACTGCCACAGTATCAACACTGCCACAGTATCAACACTGCCACAGTATCAACACTGCTTCAGTATCAACACTGCTAAAGTATCAACACTGCCACAGAATCAACACTGCAACAGAATCAACACCGCAACAGTATCAACATTGTCACAGTATCAACACTGCTAGAGTATCAACACTATCACAGTATTAACACTGTTACAGTATCAACACTGCCACAGTATCAACACTGCTACAGTATGAACACACACTACAACAGTATCAACACTGTCATAGTATTAACGCTGTCACAGTATCAACACTGTCACAGTATAAACACTGTCACAGTATTAATGCTGTCACAGTATCAACACTGTCACAGTATCAACACTGCAACAGTATCAACAATGTTACAGTGTCAACACTGCCACAATATCAACACTGCCACAGTATCAACACTGTCACAGTATCAACACTGTTACAGAATTAACACTGACACAATATCAACAATGCCACAGAATCAATACTGGTAAAGTATCAACACTGTCACAGTATTAACATTGTTACAGTATCAACACTGCCACAGTATCAACACTGCCACAGTATCAACACTGCCACAGTATCAACACTGCCACAGTATCAACACTGCCACAGTATCAACAATGTTACAGTATCAACACTGCCACAGTATCAACACTGCCACAGTATCAACACTGCCACAGTATCAACAATGTTACAGTATCAACACTGCCACAGTATCAACACTGCCACAGTATCAACACTGCCACAGTATCAACACTGCCACAGTATCAACACTGTCACAGTATCAACACTGCCACAGTATCAACACTGCCACAGTATCAACAATGTTACAGTATCAACACTGCCACAGTATCAACACTGCCACAGTATCAACAGTGCCACAGTATCAACATTGTCACAGAATCAACAATGTTACAGTATCAACACTGCCACAGTATCAACACTGCCACAGTATCAACACTGCCACAATATCAACAATGTTACAGTATCAACACTGCCACAGTATCAACACTGCCACAGTATCAACACTGCCACAGTATCAACACTGCCACAGTATTAACAATGTCACAGTATTAACACTGCCACAGTATCAACACTGCCACAGTATCAACACTGCCTCAGTATCAACACTGTTGTATATTCACCCAGTGTTTCCTGTCATTCATTAGAGGTGAAAATTGTTGAACGTGTACCAAGAATGTTAATGTAAATACTCCCTGTTCTATTTGTACACTAAACCCGCATGGTGCTCCAGGTCCATTATCTGCGACTCAGGGGAACGTGCGGTCTTGAGAGCGCATGCGGCCTTCTAGGGCATTATGTGCGGCCTTCTAAATGAATTATTTTTCAAGTTATTATATATTTATTATTTTTGTACAAAATAATATAAATTTTGCTGTATATCTGATCGAAATTTCTTCAGTGTGGTCTTTTTATATTAAAGCTAACTTTAATACGGATATCAACTATAATAGAGGTATTCATCTACTTTAGAATTGGTATAATAGTATAATTGTTAATATCTTCTTTAATAGATAATATATATCTTCACTAATATAGGTAATTATCTACCTTAATAAAAAAAATATAAATATCCACATTGAAAGAGTTATAAAGCTTCGATACTAGATGTATATATACAGTGGACCCTCGGTTTTCGTTCACCTCAAAACTCGAACAATTATGTAAGTGTATTTTCGTAAGTGCTTTTGTAAGTGTATTTTTTGGGGTCTGAAATGACTAATCTAATTTAAATTTGTCCTTATGGGAACAAATTCGTTCGGTAACGGCACTCAAACAGCATTCTGGAAGTAATGTATAACAAAAGACTAAATTTAAACAATAAAATTAAATAACCTGTGCAGTGCAGGACTGTTCAGTGCAGGATTCTGCAGTGCAGGACTGTGCAGTGCAGGACTGTGCAGTGCAGGTCTGTGTAGTGCAGGACTATGCAGTGCAGGACTGTGCAGTGCAGGATTCTGCAGTACAGTACTCTGCAGTACAGTACTCTGGAGTACAGTACTGTGGAGTACAGTACTCTGCAGTACAGGACTCTGCAGTACGGGACTCTGGAGTACAGTACTCTGGAGTACAGTACTCTGAGTACAGTACTCTGGAGTACAGTACTCTGGAGTACAGTACTCTGGAGTACAGTACTCTGCAGTACAAGACTCTGCAGTACAGGACTCTGCAGTACAGTACTCTGCAGTACAGGACTCTGCAGTACAGTACTCTGGAGTACAGTACTCTGCAGTACAGGACTCTGGAGTACAGTACTCTGCAGTACAGTACTCTGCAGTACAGCTCTCTGAAGTACAGGACTCTGGAGTACAGTACTCTGGAGTTCTGAATTATTTATCACAGTAAGAAAAAGAAACATAATAGGAATAAGCAAACGGGAATGAGGGAAGTGTCAGTTTCAGTGCCAGGAAAGTGTCAGTACCAGGAAAGTGTTAGCACCATGAAAGTGCCAGCACCAGGAAAGTGTCAGCACCAGGAAAGTGTCAGCACCAGGAAAGTGCCAGCACCCGGAAAGTGTCAGCACCAGGAAAGTGCCAGCACCAGGAAAATTTCAGCACTAGGAAAGTGTCAGCACCAGAAAAGTGCCAGCACCAGGAAAGTGCCAGCACCAGAAAAGTGTCAACACCAGGAAAGTGAAAGCACCAGGAAAATTTCAGCACTAGGAAAGTGTCAGCACCAGAAAAGTGCCAGCACCAGGAAAATGTCATCACCAGGAAAGTGCCAGCACCAGGAAAGTGCCAGCACCGGGAAAGTGTCAGCACCAGGAGAGTGTCACTACTCACCCTGCCCTGACAATTTCTCAAAATATCTATCAACAGAATGTGTCTTATTATAGAGGAAATCTCTTGTTTTTTTGTGAATGCAGCTGATATATTTTGTCTAAGTTTTACATCTGAAAGGAGCAATGTTCAATGCTTGTTCATTGAACGTAGGAGCTGTTCACCATAAGTTCACTCATATGGTTCAATATAACAGCATACATTAATACTACTTATATTCCACGAAGAAAAGTATGTACAAGTTATTTATTGTCACCTGGGGTTGGTTACTGTATTCTAGCATGTACACACACACACACACACGTACACACACACACACACACACAGACACACACACACGCACATGGAGACAATTTACCCTCACAACATCGGTGAAATATAAATGTTGTCTTTAATTTAATATTCTCTCGTCAAATTCCACAACTTTACGTCCTGTATTTAAATCGTCACGTGCTAGACCGCATTTATTTCCACTTGTTCCATTTGTGATTTTTATTCTATGGTAAAACATTATTACATTGGTGGTTTTTGTTCCATGTTAAAACATTGTTGCTGTGGTGGTTTTTGTTCCATGTTAAAACATTGCTACAGTGGTGGTGTTTTTGTTCCATGTTAAAACATTGATACAGTGTTGGTGTTTTTGTTACATGTTAAAACATTGTTGCTGTGGTGGTTTTTGTTCCATGTTAAAACATTGATACAGTGTTGGTGTTTTTGTTCCATGTTAAAACATTGCTAGAGTGGTGGTGTTTTTGTTCCATGTTAAACATTGTTGCTGTGGTGGTTTTTGTTCCATGTTAAAACATTGCTACAGTGTTAGTGTTTTTGTTCCATGTTAAAACATTGCTACAGTGGTGATATTTTTGTTCCATGTTAAAACATTGTTGCTGTGGTGTTTTTGTTCCAAGGTTATGCATTGTTACAGTGGTTGATGCTAATATCTCACAGTCACTCATTATTTGTTAAGCCTTTTAAACCAGGCTTTCTTCCTGCAATCCTTCCTGCAATCCTTCCTGCAATCCTTCCTGCAATCCTTCCTGCAATCCTTCCTGCAATCCTTCCTGCAAGTGCAGAATTGTTCATCCACAAACCTCAGTTGGTAGTACCTGAGTACGTCACCATACGTACCTGAGTACGTCACCACACGTACCTGAGTACGTCACCACACGTACCTGAGTACGTCACCACACGTACCTGAGAACGTCACCACACGTACCTGAGTACGTCAACACACGTACCTGAGTACGTCACCACACGTACCAGCAGCCTGCATGTAGACAAGGGTACAGAGGAAGAATGGAGCGATTAGGAGAGCATAGCAGGTGTGTAGACCAAGTGTTCACAGTTTACAGTGAAGAATGAATGTAAAAAATACGTAGATTTAGGTTTGGAACTTTTTCTTGTCATTATGCGACGTGTACTAACCCATGACAGGACATCAAAATACATCAATAACTGTCACGATTCACGAATGATAAACGTGACCAAAGTGGATGTATCTTACCAATTCGTCAGTAACACTGTGTACATATTTAATATATCCACGCATTACAATATATAAATCACTGGGATAGGTACAATTTTTCTGGGCCTTTGCTCATTAACTCTGGTTGACATCATGTAGCGTCGTAACCGCTGGCTGGCACGTTGACGTATAGTACAAATTTTACTTTCGACGCATCGTAAGTGTCAGGGGAAAGTGTCATCTTCCCTTCATGGAAAATGAAGCACTGGAAAAATTACAGATGTAATCCAAAGAGGCAGAGGGAAATAAAAGCAGGTGTATTATACGCACATGAAAATAAAGCTTATGTGTTTCTCCTGAACAACAGACTTCTTTAGTTGAATACTGTCGTATAACACTGAAGGCCAGGGGGAAATATATTACACTGCTCAGTGTATATGAGGATAACAATATGCAGAGCTGTAGAAGCTATCTTGGATAAGATAAGTGAGGGATAAAGTCCAGGTGGAATGTCAAGTTACAGGTGGAAACAAGACACCAGGTGTAGGCCACTGGTGTACAGCTTCCTGGCCCTACCTGCAGAAGTGGCCAATACAGAAGCAACATCCTCGCAGTTACCATGGCCACGTCTTTCATCAGACGTGGCCAACAACATCACGCTGGCCAATCCAAGAAGTTACATCATCGTAGTTACAATTGCCACGTCTTCCATCAGAGGACTCACTATGACGAAAGATTCCCACGACACACTCAACAGTGAAGCAAGTGTGTACACTATACCTTGTGGAGGCTGCAACAAGAGCCACGTTGGATGCACTAGGACGAATCTTTCCACACGGGTCCCAGAACACAGAAATGTGTATAAAAGAGAACCAAAGGAAAATATGCAGTGTTGTACGGAAGCCTCCTCAGTTGCTACCTCCATCAGCACAGAATGAAGGGCTGCCAGCTACTATATCTGAGCATCTCTGTCACACATGATGCTATTAGGTGACCTTATGCCTTTATCTGTTCTCCTGTGACATGTTTTCTTCATAATATCATTCTCTTGTATCATTTACAGCAACCAAGGTCACAGGACAAAAAAAATGTACTCAATAAAGACATCCTGAGAGTAAGCACTTACGTTATTTCAACCATATTGTCTGTTTCACCATACGTTCTACCTCCGAATTTACTGATGTCACTTTTTATTTTTCTCTTCAGGATGATTAATGTAAATTATGAATAACAAGAGGCTCAGCAGCGATCCTTGTGGAATGCCACTTGTAACTGGCTCACATTCTGATTTTACCCCATTAAAGAAAACTCTGTGTTTTCTATTAGTCAGCTTTGTCTTGTTCCACTAGGTAAAGTTCCCACTGATGCCATGTACTTCCACTTTCTTGAAGCACTCTTGAAAACGGTTCGTCGGCGCTCAGAGCTTTAGTGGGCTTAATTGTGACTACTTGTTTGATAACTTTGTTTCTAGTGCCACTAACATTGTTTGAGTTGCTTTCTAACACTTTGTAAACAATAATTTCTGGTATATCATTAGTGTCTTGCTTGAAGACCCAGAGGAACTAACTGGTAAAGAGGTCACTTCCTGCTCATTATCATTAAGTTGTCTTCATCTAGTTTAAGCGGGTCTATTCTTACCCCCTGAACTTTGACCTGTACACTCGAAAGAATCCTTTTGGATTTATCCTGGATTCCCTTGCAACTTACATTTCACAATCTTGCTTAGTTTCTTATATTCGTTACATCTCTTTTAATATGAGCATATTTCTTTATTAATCGTCATTGGATTATTAGGTGACCTTATATTCTGAGGATGCGACTCTACGTTCTTCTCTGCTCACAAGAGATAGATGTTTTAGTCTATTCATCCATCTCGAATTCAAGTTCTCTTAATAACAACATCCGCAGCTGTGTCGCCAGTGTTGTGGTCTCGGCAGCGGAGACGTCACCTAAACTGCCACAAATATACAAGAAAAACGTATCCAAGACAACGGGATCATTTTTTTATTTGATCTAATTTCTATGTGGGGAACACATGCTCTTTGGGCGGCTTGTGCATTACTTAGAAATGAAATGTTATATTCGCATTTCTCTTTATTCCTGACCTTCTAATCTTCCTCTATAGAATCATCACTCAGATAACAACAGCTCCCTACATCTATTATAATATTGCCCTTATTATCGTACGCCAAGTTAATATTATAGATGATAGGTTTATATGTCTCTTGTCTTCGAATTCAATCAAGTTTCGGTGATTGCGATAATATCGACGTTACTGTACAAGTGATTCATTTTAGTTTGTTTATTTTCTTAGCAGGACGATTATTTGTGTCTTATTTGTTGACAAAAAATTCTTTCCTTATCTTTACCTCTCATCTTTACCTCCTCCATCTTTACCTCCTCCATCTTTACCTCCTCCATCTTTACCTCCTCCATCTTTACCTCCTCCATCTTTACCTCCTCCATCTTTACCTCCTCCATCTTTACCTCCTCCATCTTTACCTCCTACAACCTGATTTTTTTATATATTTTATTAATGAATCATCTGAATGTGTTTTTGTCCTAAATGAACGAGACACTTGGGCAACACCTGGGTACTACCTTTATTGTGGAGACGTTTCGCCCATCAGCTGCGTTATAAATCAAATTCTGAGAGAAAAAAGTCCATGGAGACTGATAATGTGAACACATCATCTCCAGGCTGAGGGACGGATTACCTCAAACCTCGTCTTCACAACACACACCATTTGTCTCCGTCTTGGACTGACAAAGCCACTTGTGGGCGAAACGTAACTACAAGTGTCCCTTTCATCAGTCAAACAAATCTAGCAAACCTCAAAGGAACATACAGAGACAAATAAAATCCTTGAGGAATTCTATAAAGTACTTGTTATAGGCTCCTCCTCGAGTCTGCAGCCCCAGAGCTGAGCCTCAACGCAATCAAGAAACTGGAAAAAAACTCTCATTTCCAAAGATTTGTAACCAAACTAGGAACTGAAGAGAAGAGAAGAGAGAAAGAGAGAGAGAGAGAGAGAGAGAGAGAGAGAGAGAGAGAGAGAGAGAGAGAGAGAGAGAGAGAGAGAGAGAGAGAGAGAGAGAGAGAGAGAGAGAGAGAGAGAGAGAGAGAGAGAGAGAGAGAGAGAGAGAGAGAGAGAGAGAGAGAGAGAGAGAGAGAGAGAGAGAGAGAGACAGACAGACAGACAGACAGACAGACAGACAGACAGACAGACAGACAGACAGAGACAGACAGAGAGAGAGAGAGAGAAGAAAGTGGAAGTAACGACCTGAGAAGAGAGAAGAACTAGACAAGACGTGATTACCAGTTACCAAGTATTGGAAGGAACTTGATGAGACAGACACAGACAGAATGTTATAATTAAGAGGAAGAGAGACACGGAGAGAATGATGGATGTTGAAGACACGGGCGAATGTTGAAGACACGGGCGAATGTTGAAGACACGGGCGAATGTTGAAGACACGGGCGAATGTTAATGACACTGATGAATGTTAAACACATTGATGAATGTTAAACACATTGATGAATGTTAATGACACTGATGAATGTTAAAGGCACTGACACAGTAGAAATTCTTAATAAGCGGTAGATGAAAATTTAATACACAGCTTCAAGTTTAGGCAAAATAAGACCAAACAACAGCGCGAGGAGAGGAACCGTGCTCCGAACCCCCACAATGCAAATTGGTGAGTACAAAAATCCCCATACACACACACACACACACACACACACACACACACACACACACATACACACACACACACACACACACATACATACACACACACACACACACACACACATACACACTCACACACACACACACACACACACACACACATACACACTCACACACACACACACACACACACACACACACACAAACACAAACATTTAGTGTGATTTCCCTGGAGAAAATTAGGAAATATACTTTTTCTCTAATTATGGTGAAGCCCAGGAGGTAATGGATGACTCAAATTCATCTTTGTTAAGAGTTATTGGAAGGTCTTACGTGTGTGTGTGTGTGTGTGTGTGTACTCACCTAGTTGTACTCACCTAGTTGTGGTTGCAGGGGTCGAGACATAGCTCCTGGCCCCGCCTCTTCACTGGCCGCTACTGGGTCACTCTCCCTGCGCCATGAGCTTTATCATACCTCTTCTTAAAGCTGTGTATGGAACCTGCCTCCACTACATCGCTTCCCAAGCTATTCCACTTCCCGACTACTCTGTGACTGAAGAAATACTTCCTAGCATCCCTGTGATTCATCTGAGTCTTCAACTTCCAACTGTGTCCCCTTGTTGCTGTGTCCCATCT
>WNWK01000761.1:160000-245000 GCA_009830355.1 Cherax destructor
GCTTTAATTATTAAGCTTAAACTGTCAGTCGTAAAGCTTAGTCTTCAACTTTATTAAAGCCATACAAAGCTTCCATTGCATTTGCGAAGTTTTGCATTCTCTTTGTAAAACTTTGTGTTCCTTTCCTGTTATAAAGCTTTTAATTCCATTTATAAAGCTTGGAGTTCTCCCCTCCCCCTTCTTTTAAGCTTATTACTTCCTTTTCAAACATAAGGTGAGTTTCCTCTCTCTTTGAATTACCTTTCTAACTCTTTGAATTTCTTTTCTAACTCTTTGAATTCCCTTTCTAACGCTTTGAATTCCCTTTCTAACGCTTTGAATTCCCTTTCTAACTCTTTGAATGCCATTTCTAACTCTTTGAATGCCATTTCTAACTCTTTGAATGCCATTTCTAACTCTTTGAATTCCCTTTCTAACTCTTTGAATTCCATTTCTAACTCTTTGAATTCCCTTTCTAACTCTTTGAATTCCATTTCTAACTCTTTGAATTCCCTTTCTAACTCTTTGAATTCCATTTCTAACTCTTTGAATTCCCGTTCTAACTCTTTGAATTCAATTTTCTAACTCTTTGAATTCCCTTTCTAACTCTTTGAATTCCCTTTCCGAAAGTTATGAACATTTTGTAAACCTCTAAACTTCTAAATTTCTGTACTCACCTTTCTAAACTTTTGAATTCCTCCCCCTTTCTAAAACTCTGTATTTCCCCTCCCTGAAGACCTCTGTTTCGTCGCTAAACCTCTGTATTTACAATGCTAAAACTACATAGTCTGTGTCCTTTCTAAAGCTTTCAGTTAACTATCCGAAGTCTTCTGTTCTCCCTTCTAAGACTCTGAAGACGTAGACGCGTCACCCAGCACAGACGCCGGAACAAAAGCGTCACCCAGCACAGACGCCGGAACAAAAGCGTCACCCAGCACAGACGCCGGAACAAAAGCGTCACTCAGCACAGACGCCGGAACAAAAGCGTCACCCAGCACAGACGCCGGAACAGAAGCGTCACCCAGCACAGACGCCGGAACAGAAGCGTCACCCAGCACAGACGCCGGAACAGAAGCGTCACCCAACACAGACGCCGTAACAATACGCACAATACCAGAATCTTGAGAGACAAAATAAACTGATTTTCTTTACGAAGATTTCATTTTGCTTTGCGTATTATGATAAACAAAGACTACTGGTAATGAGGACACATGCTAATTAAGACACCTACTGCTAATTAGGACACCCTTATTTTTTTTTTATCCGTTCTCACTAATGAATTTATAGTGGAGGTCACGATGACATTAACCTCTGTGATTAATAAGATATTTGTGTTATAACTCATCTCGTTATTCATTATTTTGTCTATGAAGATCAGAAATTGCGAAATCTGTTGACATATTCCGGTGATAACTCACGATAAAATATAACATGTTATTGTGGCGTCAAAATGTTCAGTATCTTGGGGTTTCTCCTTGTTATTCGGCTCTCAACTCACAAGGGAAGATAACTGGGGTCGATTACCAGGCGAGGTGAGACCTGCTGCCCCTGTCCACTTCGCAGCAAGTAGGTGCCTGGGTGTTAGTCTGCTTACACCTGCTGCTTCTGTTCACCTAGTACTAAGTAGGTACCTGGGAGTTAGTCTCATTTTTTCCTGCTGCTCACTGTTCACCTAGTAGTAAGTAGGTGCCTGGATATTAATCTCCTTACATTTACTGTCACTGTTCACCTAGTAGTAAGTAGGTACCTGGAAGATAGTCTTCTTACACCTGCTGCCCATGTTCACCTAGCAATAAATAGGTACCTGAATGTTAGTCTTCCTACAACTGCTGCCCCTGTTCACCTAGTAGTAAGTAGGTACCTTGGTGTTAGTATCCTTACTCCTGTTGCCCATGTTCACCTAGTAGTAATTAGATACCTGAAAGTTAATCTCCTTTTTCCTGCTGCCCCCTGTTCACCTAGTAGTAAGTAGGTACCTGAGTGTTTTCCTCCTTACTCCTGCTGCCCCTGTTCACCTAACAGTAAATAGTTACCTGAGTGGTAGTCTTCTTACACCTGCTGCCCCTGTTCACTTTGTAGTATGTAGGTACCTGGGTATTAGTCACCTTACACGTGTTGCCTATGTTCGCTTAACGGTAAAGAGGTGTCTGGGTATTATTATTTATGTACCTGGTGTTCCTGTTCACTTATGTGTTAATAGGTACGTGAGTGTTAGTAGACTGTTGTGGGAGGCATCCTGGGGGGGGGATAGTTTGCCTTAGATAGGGAAGAGCTTTGAAATAAGTTATGATAGGATAGCAGCTCTTAGCCTTAGATAACAGTTCCTGCCTTGTAAATGAGCTTAGGTATAGGGCCTCCCTGAATGCAGGGGCAGACCTACTTTGAAACTAATGAAACTTATGCTTAAGGGCCCCTAATCCCGGAGAGGCCCCAGAAGCGCCTTTAGTCCACATTGGGTTTACTGAATAAGAAGAGGTTGCGAAAGGGTCATCCCCTTGACAGTTCAGGCATCAGGGGCCCCAAAAATGTATGTCCACCACTGTCCGGATGGTTGCCGTCTGCCAGTATTTTGTTTCACGGTGTCGGTAACTGTGACCAAGCATCCTAGACGTGTAAGTTCGGGTTCAGTGAGGACGAGTTGTGCCTCATTTTACTCATAAAATGTCCCCTGTGGAGGACACTGGCGTTCTTCAACTCGTTCCTGTTGCAGGTGCTTCCCTGTTCACTCAGGCGGAGACACAGATCTTTGCATGTTTCCCCTACATATTTCTTGGGACAGTCCACTGGGAATGGTGTAGACACCTGTTGTGAAAGAGGTGTAAGACTTCTCTTCGTAGTGAAGTTTTTGATGGGCAATGTCCTGACGGTGGTTACATTGATGTTTCAAGTGCTACTCGAATGCACTAAAACTTTCCTACAAAGAAGTCCGTAAAATCCTACGCAAATCAAAACAAGGCAATATACTTTAATATCTTTGAACAGGACAGCCTTAACCAGCAGGTCTGCATAACCTCCCTAAGACACACAAGCCTTGCATACCACTGTGTCTTATTATTTCGGAAATAGGGAGGGACCCCACACACATTAGCTGGCCACCTTTAAGTACCTTTCTATGTTTTTAGGCACCATTAGCCAGGCACACCTTAAGCATTCGGGGTGACCTTCTCTCTCGCATAGTAAACTTGAATGTCAAACACAAGAGCACGACTTCTTTCTATGTTACAGCTCTCTTTACCAACGTCCCTACTGAAGCTGCCATTACTGTTTTTAAGACAGGCTCTCCGTTAACCACAACCTCTCATTACCTCTCTAAGACTTCATCAGTGTGGTGAATCTCTGGGTCAATTTTAATTTCTCCAAGTGTCCAGGAAGAACCTGGACACTGAAAAACTCAGAACCCCAACTCCCAATACGGTTGCCTGGATAGGATACGTTGATGGCATCTTGATGTTCTATCCCATGCGTTTTAATATCCAACCCATCCACAAGCAAATCAAGGCTCTTGAGCTATATATGAAATCCTTACAAAAACTCGAGAAAAAGGCAAACTATCTTCCCTCGACGTCCTTGTGTGTAGATCTCCAGACAGTAACAGCCTTCTACAAGCCTCCACACGTCTTGTGTAGGTCTCCAGACAGTAACAGCCTTCTACAAGCCTCCACACGTCTTGTGTAGGTCTCCAGACAGTAACAGCCCTCAACAAGTCTCCACATGTCTTGAACATGAGTGTACCTGCATAACACAAGCCTCCACACGTCTTGAACATGAGTGTACCTGCATAACACAAGTCTCCACACGTCTTGAACATGAGTGTACCTGCATAACACAAGCCTCCACACGTCTTGAACATGAGTGTACCTGCATAACACAAGCCTCCACACGTCTTGAACATGAGTGTACCTGCATAACACAAGCCTCCACACGTCTTGAACATGAGTGTACCTGCATAACACAAGCCTCCACACGTCTTGAACATGAGTGTACCTGCATAACACAAGCCTCCACACGTCTTGAACATGAGTGTACCTGCATAACACAAGCCTCCACACGTCTTGAACATGAGTGTACCTGCATAACACAAGCCTCCACACGTCTTGAACATGAGTGTACCTGCATAACACAAGCCTCCACACGTCTTGAACATGAGTGTACCTGCATAACACAAGCCTCCACACGTCTTGAACATGAGTGTACCTGCATAACACAAGTCTCCACACGTCTTGAACATGAGTGTACCTGCATAACACAAGCCTCCACACGTCTTGAACATGAGTGTACCTGCATAACACAAGCCTCCACACGTCTTGAGCATGAGTGTACCTGCATAACACAAGTCTCCACACGTCTTGAGCATGAGTGTACCTGCATAACACAAGTCTCCACACGTCTTGAACATGAGTGTACCTGCATAACACAAGTCTCCACACACCTTCACCTGAGCTTCCATCAGAAGTTCTTCTAGTTTATCCAAAGTTTTTTTTTCTCCTGAAATACCACGTATTTTTTCCCACCACCGCAAAACAAACTCTTGTTAAATATCTTTCTTCTAACCGCAGATGTTCTTTTTGTTTTTGAGGTGATGTAAATGATTTAGAAAACTTATAAGTTGAAGAGTGAGACACTTCTTCAGTCGAAGATCAGAAGGAGTTTGAGGTAATCAGTCCCTCAGGTTGGAGTCGATGTATTCAGTCTGAACACATCGACTCCATCCTGAGGGACTGATTACTTCAATCTCTTCCTCTTCATCTTCAACCGTTTTACTCTGTCTTGGACTGAAGAAGCCACTGGCTGGCAAAGCCTTAACTCAACAAACATTCCCAAATATTGCACAAGTGTCTCATTCTACAACTCTGCTTTACATCTTTGGCTCTTCTTAAATCTCTTCCAAACATTCTCTTCAACATATTAACGATTGCAAATTGAACCAACACTGACAATTACCGTCTTTTCTGGACCCACTCACACGTCTCAAGGTGAGGGACACCGTCTGTAACACTCAGACTCTCCTTCATAAACCAGACAATCTTCTCCATGACTTTGCGTACTATACACGTCAGCAACACAGGTCGGTAGTTTAATGCTGCCTGTCTGTCTCCTGTTTTGTTTTGTTTTTCAACTGGGACTACATTTGCTGTCTTCCACACCACAGGCAGTCGCCATCTTTCAATAGATTTATTGAATAACTGAAGTCTGCTGTGGAATAATAACAATTGCTAGTTAAAAATGTCTTCAAAGTCTGAAGTTTGATTCATCTCACATTTTTTTTTCAGTGACACCTGATTAAAAATAATTTTATTAGTAATCCAAATAGAGAATTTTCCTCTCTTCGGAGGCATTATATACGAGGCATAATATACGAGGCATGATACACGAGACATGATGTACGAGGCATGATATACGAGGCATGATATACGAGGCATGATATACGAGGCATGATATACGAGACATGGTATTCGAGGCATGATATACGAGACATGATATACGAGGCATGATATACGAGGCATGATATACGAGACATGATATACGAGACATGGTATTCGAGGCATGATATACGAGGCATGATATACGAGGTATGATATACGAGGCATGATATACGAGGCATGATATACGAGTCATGGTATTCGAGGCATGATATACGAGACATGATATACGAGGCATGATATACGAGGCATGATATACGAGGCATGATATACGAGGCATGATATACGAGGCATGATATACGAGGCATGATATACGAGACATGATATACGAGACATGTTATTCGAGGCATGATATACGAGGCATGATATACGAGGCATGATATACGAGGCATGATATACGAGGCATGATATACGAGGCATGATATACGAGGCATGATACACGAGACATGATATACGAGGCATGATATACGAGGCATAATACACGAGACATGATATACGAGGCATGATATACGAGGCATGATATACGAGGTATGATATACGAGGCATGATATACGAGACATGATATACGAGGCATGATACACGAGACATGATATACGAGGCATGATATACGAGGCATAATACACGAGACATGATATACGAGGCATGATATACGAAGCATGATATACGAGACATGATATACGAGGCATAATATACGAGGCATGATATACAGAAGCCTGATATACAGAAACATGATATACGAGGCATGATATACATGGCATGATACAGGAGGGTATGGAGGTTGAGGAAGCGACCTGTGTTAATCCAGGGAGTGGGATTGATGCCTGGTAACCCATCACGGTCGGGAAATCCGAAAATTTTTGAGGGTGCCTCCCGTGTATGAAATTTTATGCCGTGTGCCTGAGGGCAATATTGATGTTTGTGTCTCTCTCGTGGGCAATTTGCTCGAGAGTAGCGTGTATTGTGCTGTGCCAGCAGCTGTACGTGTGTGTGTGTATGTGTGTGTATGTGTGTGTGTATGTGTGTGTGTGTGTGTGTATGTGAGTGTGTGTGTGTCTGTGTCTGTGAGTGTGTATGTATGTGTGTGTGTGTGTGTGTTTGTGTATGTATGTGTGTGTGTGTGTGTGTGTGTGTGTGTCGAGGTGTGTGTGTGTGTGTGTGTGTGTGTGTGTGTGTGTGTGTGTGTGTGTGTGCGAGTGTGTACATACAATTAACAATTCTAGAGAGGAGCGAAACTATATACAAATATTATCTCAGACCACAGCAGGACTTGAACCTGTGATAGACAGTATAATAACCAATGTGTCATGTCAAGATATCTTATTAATGAAAATAAGATACCAGATATACTAAGTAAATATCCTAAATTTGCTTGTAACAGATAAGTGAAATGTAGATATAAATCTAAATGTACTCCTGTTAACCCTTTTGGGGCCTAGTTCCTAGGCCTATTGTGTATCCATATGCTCTTGCGCTACCATCCACAGTATGGATATGAGGTGCACAATAAACTAGCCACTAATATCCACAGGATGGATATGAGGTGCACAATAAACTATCCACTAATATCCACAGGATGGATATGAGGTACACAATAAACTAGTCACTAATATCCGCAGGATGGATATGAGGTGCACATCAAACTAGCCACTAATATCCACAGAATGGCTATGAGGTACACAATAAACTAGCCACTTCAGTGACAAAATCTAAAATCTTAAACCTGCGCACTCTGCGTCAAACTACGCCACTTACCGTGCAAATAGCTCAACGCTAAGACCAACTCGACCAGCAGAGGAGTGAAGACTGGTTGGGTAAATAATTCTACGGTGTCTGTATGCCACGTTTCAGTATGGCGGACACGTTCGTTGGGTGGAAACCTATTTTGAACCTCTCGTTTCCTGTTTTTTTGTTGTGCACGCGACTGCTACTGCTGGACTAACACTGCAAACACAAAGGTGAATTGTGTAAAATGTTCTTGTAAAATATATTTTTCTATGTCAAAATTTTTAACGAACGAGAAAAATCTGTATAAAATAAAAAAATTATGTGAATAGGTGGTAAATTTTTGTCGCTTTCATTCTTTTATTTCTGGAACACAAAATGTATATAGGATGTATATTCCGAGAGGTGTATATATCTCTCTCAGTGTATATAAGAGTATATTTTAGTCTCGATTTATACGGTATTAAAAAAAATTTTGAGTGGTGGTTAAGAGACGTCATGTAACCTTTAATGGTAATGGTGTAGTAGATAGACTTTAAATCCCATTAACCTAACCTAAACCAGTGCACCTGCAGGACTCACAACACCAGCGTTGCATGTACATCACGTAGATCAACATTCACTCTTTATAGACTGGGAAGATGTTAAGCGACGTTCAATTCACTGCAAAACAAAAGCGTCCTTTGAATTTGTTAGGTACATTACAAACTGAATATACAACTCATTTTGCAGAGTCTTGTTATTGTAGAGTTATTTACAAACTTCCCCTAAGTAGATGCTATTAATATTTGTATCAATAGTTTCCTTGCAGACACTAATATAAGTTAAGAAATATTTTAAAAGTAATGTGTTGATTAGCTGTTTATTTTCCATAATTAATGTTAAACACACATGGAGGGTGGTGCCACGGGATCAACTCTGGTCCCAAATTTAGCTAATGTTTATTGGTGTTATTGTGGAAATATTTGGCTTGATGAGTGAACAATAGGTTTTAAAGTTGCTGTGTGTGAAAAAACACACACTGATGACATGTTTGTGCAATACTAACTTTCTCTCTGGAACACGCTAACTTTCTCTCTGAAAAACACTAACTTTCTCTCTGAAAAACACTAACTTTCTCTCCGAAGAACACTAACTTTCTCTCTGACAAACACTAACTTTCTCTCTGAAAAACATTAACATTCTCTCTGGAACACACTAACTTTCTCTCTGAAAAACACTAACTTTCTCTCCGAAAAACACTAACTTTCTCTCTGGAACACACTAACTTTCTCTCTGAAACACACTAAATTTCCTCTTGAAATACAATAACTTTCAATATGAAACACGAACTTTTCGCCCGAAACAAATTGCTGTTTGAAACACATTAACTTTTCACCTGAAAGAAACTAACTGTCCCCCTGAAACACACTCACTTCACGTAGCCTGTAGAACACAAGACCATAACATCTGTTACAGGATATATATGCACTGAGAGGTGCGTATTACTCAGTGCATATACACTGAGAAATGTATATATCTCAGTATATATACACTGAGAGGTGCATATCTCTTAATGTATATACACTGGTAGTTTATATTAATCCCTGTTTTAGGTATTTAAGTGTTCTTGACTGGTGGTGAACAGGTGACGTGCAGGCCCTCGTGTAGAAGATAGGCTTTAAACCCCATTAACCAACAAACCAGTCTTAATGACCCTAGTATAGTAGATAGATTTAAAATCCCATTGACCAACCAACTAGTCTTAATGACCCTCGTATATCAGATAGTCTTTAAACCCCATTGAACCTCCAACCAGTCTTAATGACCATGGTGTAGTAGACAGACTTTAAACCCAGCTGACCAATCAACATCAGCCATAAAACAACAAGACATTAAATCTTAAACGAAAATAAATATTAAAGACTAATTTAACTCCTGTATCTGCTAAAACAAAAGAGGAATTCTACTTACACCTGCTACTCCTACTTACCTAGCACTAAATAGGTACCTGTTGTAGGTGACGGGGAGAGGAAAGGAGGAGAGGGATGATTTACTTGAGGTAAATCCAGGCTTTGTAAATAAGGATTTACGTTCGGTAAGTCTGGACTTTGTAAATAAAGAGAAGTGGCTCTCGGATTTACATCTATCTGAAAATCGACAACCGTTTGTTTTCATGCCTTAAACTCTGTACACCTCACTGTGAACACCATACTGTGTACACCACACTGTGTACACCACACTGTGTACACCACACCGTGTATATCCCACCGTGTAAACCACCACCGTGTACACTACACCGTGTCACAACACGTGTACACCACACCGTGTACACCACACCGTGTACACCACCGGTAACCACGTGTAATCACCGTCCACCGTGTACACCCCACCGTGTACACCCACCGTGTACACCCACCGTACACCATGTGACACCCACCGTGTACACCACACCGTGTACACCACACCGTGTACACCACACCTACCCCACCGTGTACACCACACCGTGTACACCCACCGTGTACACCACACCGTGTACACCACACCGTGTACACACCACCGTGTACACCACACCGTGTACACCACACCGTGTACACCACACCGTGTGCACCACACCGTGTACACCACACCGTGTACACCCACCGTGTACACCACACCGTGTACACCACACCGTGTACACCAGTCACCACGTGTACACCACACCGTGTCACCCACCGTGTACACCACACCGTGGCCCCGTACACCACACCGTGTACACCACACCGTGTACACCACACCGTGTACACCACCTCCCACCGTGTACACCCCACCGTCGTACACCCACCGTGTACACCACACCGTGTCACCACCTACACCCCACCGTGTACACCCCACCGTGTACACCACACCGAGTGACACCACACAGTGTACACCCCACTGTGTACACTACACCGTGTACACCACACCGTGTACACTACACCGTGTACACCACACCGTGTACACCACACCGTGTACACCCACCGTGTACACCCCACCGTGTACACCCCACCGTGTACACCACACCGTGTACACCACACCGTGTACACCCCACCGTGTACACCCCACCGTGTACACCACACCGAGTACACCACACAGTGTACACCCCACCGTGTACACCACACCGTGTACACCACACCGTGTACACCACACCGTGTACACCACACCGTGTACACCACACCGTGTACACCACACCGTGTACACCCACCGTGTACACCACACCGTGTACACCACACCGTGTACACCACACCGTGTACACCCCACCTTGTACACCACACCGTGTACACCCCACCGTGTACACCCCACCGTGTACACCACACTGTGTACACCACACCGTGTGCACCACACCGTGTACACTACACCGTGTTCACAACACCGTGTACACCCCACCGTGTACACCACACCGTGTACACCACACCGTGTCCCACCGTACCACCGTGCACCCACCGTGTACACCACACCGTGTACACCACACCGTGTACACCACCGTGTACACCACACCGTGTACACCACACCGTGTACACCCCACCGTGTACACCCACCGTGTACACCCACCGTGTACACCCACCGTGTACACACCTGTACCACACCGTGTACACCACACCGTGTACACCCACGTGTACACCACACGTGTACACCACACCGTGTCACCACACGTCAACACGTTGTACACACACCGTTCACAACACCGTGTCACCCACCGTGTACACCACACCGCTGTACACCCACCGTACACCCACCGTGTACACCCACCGTGTACACCACACCGTGTCACCCCACCGTGTACACCACACCGTGTACACCACACCGTGTACACCCACCGTGTACACACACCGTGTACACCACACCGTGTACACACACCGTGTACACCCACCGTGTACACCCCACCGTGTCACACACCGTCACCACACCGTGTACCACCGTGTACCACACCTGTACACCACACCGTGTACACCACACCGTGTACACCCGCACGTGTCACACACCTGTACACCACACCGTGTACACCCACCGTGTACACACACCGTGTACACAACACCGTGTCACCCACCGTGTACACCACACCGTGTACACCACACCGTGTACACCACACCGTGTACACCACACCGTGTACACCCACCGTGTACACCACACCGTGTACACCACACTGTACACCCACCGTGTACACCCACCGTGTACACCACCGTACACACACCGTGTACACCCACCTGTACACCACACCGTGTACACCCCACCGTGTACACCCACCGTGTACACCACACTGTACACCCACCGTGTCACCACCGTGTACACCACACCGTGTACGCACCACACCGTGTACACCACACCGTGTACACCACACCGTGTACACCCACCTGTACACCACACGTGTACACCACACCGTGCCACCGTGTACACCACACCGTGTACACCACACCGTGTACACCCACCGTGTACACCCACCGTGTACCCACCCGTGTACCCACCGTGTACACCCCACCGTGTCACCCACCGTGTACCCACGTCACCCACGTGTCACCACACGTACACCCACGTCACCACGTGTACACCACACCGTGTACACCACACCGTGTACACCACACCTGTACAACCTGTCACCTGTACACCCACCGTGTACACCACACCGTGTACCCACCTACCACCGTGTACACACACGTGTACACCCCACCGTGTACACCACACCGTGTACCCACCGTGTCACACCGTCCCCACCGTACACCACACCGTGTACACCACACCGTGTACACCACACCGTGTACACCACACCGTGTAAGGGTCTCAGTGCACAACAACTGACAGAGTTTATAGGAAAAGTTTGATTGGATTCAAGGATTGTTTTGCTGAGTCAATGTGATAAACATAATCCTCAGTGGGACCCGGGTCTTGAAACTGTCAGTGGGACCCGGGTCTTGAAACTGTCAGTGGGACTATGGGGCTTGAAATTGTCAGTGGGACCCGGGTCTTGAAACTGTCAGTGGGACTATGGGGCTTGAAACTCCTCTCATTGTGACCTGGGTCTTGAAACTCCTCTCAGTGGGACCTGGGTTTTGAAGCTGTTAGTGGAACTATGGGGCTTGAAATTCCTCTCAGTGGAACCTGATCTTGAAAATGTCAGTGGGACACTGGATTTTGAACCTGTCAGTAGGACCAGGGTCTTGAATCTGTCAGTGAGACCCGGGACTTAAAAGTCTTGAAAAAAAGCTCACTGACACACACACACACACACACACACACACACTCACACACTCACTCACACACACACACTCACACACACACACACACACACACACAGGAGCATCAAGGTATGCTAATAAATTTCTCTTAATGAGATAACTTCAAGGAGCTGAGAGACTGAATTAGACCACCATGTTTGTTGTGTGTGTGTGTGTGCCTCTCTGTCTGTACTCACATCTTTGTACTCACTTCTTTGTGGTTATAAGGATTGAGTCCCAGCTCCTGGTCCTCTCACGTAACTTGCCTCTTCCAGACTTTATTCCTTCTTCATGTAGTGGTTACTATGTATGGAGTCTGCCTCCACCAGTTCTTCCTCCAGGTCATTCCACTCTTAGACTACTCTGTGGCTGAAGAAATACTTCCTAACATCCCTGTAGCTCATCTGTTTCTTTAACTACCACCTGTGACCCAAAGTACCAGTTTCTCACCTCTCTAACCACTATCAACCCAGTCATTCCTTCTAAGTATTTTGTATGTTGTTATCATGTCTCCCCAAGGTTCTTCCGTCCTCCAATACCGTATAATTTAGTTCCATTAGCTTTTCCTCGTAACTCATATCCTTTTATGTTTAAGATATTTTAATTACAGATTCCTACAGTTTTTTACAGTTTCTTAACATTCTTGCCCAGGAGTGGGTTCCATACTGGTGCTGCGTACTCCAAGATGGACCTGAAATATGTTGCGCAGTGAATGTCTCTTTGTTGAAATTCCTGAATGCTTTTTGTTTTTTGAATTGTGGAACGATCATTGGCTACAGGGGAAGCTACTCTGTGTCTGGCTTCACTTCAGACTGCCACTGCCACCAACTGGTCTCAGACCTCTCGTCAGACCAGTCTTACCGACTAGTGTTTATCCTCATACCAGACCAACTGGCTTTCAGCTTGACCAGATGGTCTCCAGCTTGGTCAGATGGTCTCCAGCTTGGCCAGCTGGACTCCATCTTGCCCAGCTAGGTTCCAGCTTTCCCAGCTAGGTTCCAGCTTGCCCAGCTGGTCTCCAGCTTGGCCAACTGGTCTGAACCAACAATGATAGTGAACTCTCAGATCTCACAAAGAGAGCTTCAAGAGCTTATAATCTAAGAGAAGAACATCAAAGAGTCTCGACCTTCTTATTAATTACATTTCTTCCCACACATTACGTTAATCAAGATTAGATAAGAACGGGAAATATTACTGTAAAAATTTAGCCTTTTAACATTTGCATTATTCATCAGAATATTTGACCCAAATGTTGAGGTATGAGAGAAAAGGCTAGTGATAACACTATTAGTTATCATACGATAACCACGATTACTTTCACAAGGGGATTATTGTTGCATTCATGTCTTAGAGATGTCTTGTTATCTTGCGCTTCCAGCTATCTCAAGTCTGCATCTATCCTGGATAAGAATAAGAATGCAATAATGATGATAATCAATGGGTATTTAAAGTTATTTTTTTTTACAATATATCTAGTTAATATTGTCAGTGTAGTATCACTGTTGAAGAAAGTGATGGAATCCTGGTCTCTAATTTATGTAATCTCTAACAAGATAATGCCCTCGACAAACTAGGACTACTACTACTACTACTACTACTACTACTACTACTACTACTACTACTACTACTACTACTACTACTACTACTACTACTACTACTACTACTACCACTATGACTGCTACTTCTGCTGCTTCTTTTGCTACTACTACTACTGTATTTATTACTTCTTCTATTACTACTACTATTTGTACTACTACTACCACCAGTACTACTACTACTAAACTACTACCTTTACTATTACTGTTGCTACTACTACTACTACTGCTTTAAGAATAATAAGTACTACCTCTCCTACAATAACAACTACTTCTAATATTACTACTACTATTACTATCACTACTACTATTACTATCACTACTACTACTATTAGGACTACTATTACTATTACTGCTGCTAGTACTGCAGCTACTACCACTAACCACTTCCGCAACTATCACTACTACTACTATTAATATACTACTAGTCGTCTCTGGTCAGAGGAAGGGACCACTGACCTAACCATGATGACCTTACTGGTCTCAGGGGACCAAAGTGAACAGGTGATGACGTATACACACTGGGAGAGGAGCTGTGACTCGACCCCTGTAACCACAAATAGGTGAGTACACACATACACAGATTCCCAGACATAATTCCCACGAAGTGAGGTGCTGGAACAAGTGATTCCCTAACAAGAGAGGCCATAGCGTCAGGTTTCAACTGGCCTTGCGAGATGTTCACACTGGGTCACGATGGACCGGTGTCTGATACGAGGAAGTTGCACTTAGGCATTTATATTTTACATCATGAAATACATTTTTTTCAGGTTAATATTACAGCTTTTGTTATTAACATGTTATTAACATGCTAAAATCCATTGTTTGTGTATAACTAACACATTTCTCCAGTATAGTTATTCTTGCATATCAAATTTAACATATTTGTATTAACGAATGATTCAGAGTTTGAGAGGAATTATATACACACTGTGTTCATCACAAGTAATTTTTTTAAATTACTTGTTGCACAATTACCTTTCACGTTAATGTAATGAGAGACATCTCTCTCGTGAGTAGAGATTACGTTTATTAAATTTCCTTGCACAGAATTCTTTTGTAGCGAGAAATTCACAATTTATCGTCAATTTAAACTGTCTTGATTTTCGTAAATTCTCTCAATAATGCACAGTCTCGAGAGGGGTCGTGGCGAATGAACGTTAGTTAATAAGCATGGGATTCGAACCGTGGTCCTGGCAGGTGGCAGGAGGCAGGTGGCAGGCGGCAGGTGGCAGGCGGCAGGCGGCAGGCCCAGCGCTGTAGAAACTCAAGGGGCTTACAATAGGATGATGTTACAACCAACACAACGGTGACTTGTTTGTATCAGAGGTAACTAGTGTTATTAGTGTTGTAACTAGTGTTATTAGTGTTGTAACTAGTGTTATTAGTGTTGGAAGTAATGTTACGAGTGTTGTAACTGGTGTAACTAGTGTTACGAGTATTGTAACTAGTGTTATTAGTGTTGGAAGTAGTGTTACGAGTGTTGTAACTAGTGTTATTAGTGTTGGAAGTAGTGTTACGAGTGTTGTAACTAGTGCTATTAGTGTTGGAAGTAGTGTTACGAGTGTTGTAACTGGTGTAACTAGTGTTACGAGTGTTGTAACTAGTGTTATTAGTGTTGGAAGTAGTGTTACGAGTGTTGTAACTGGTGTAACTAGTGTTACGAGTGTTGTAACTAGTGTTATTAGTGTTGGAAGTAGTGTTACGAGTGTTGTAACTGGTGTAACTAGTGTTACGAGTGTTGTAACTAGTGTTATTAGTGTTGGAAGTAGTGTTACGAGTGTTGTAACTGGTGTAACTAGTGTTACGAGTGTTGTAACTAGTGTTATTAGTGTTGGAAGTAGTGTTACGAGTGTTGTAACTAGTGTTACGAGTGTTGTAACTAGTGTTATTAGTGTTGTAACTAGTGTTCCTAGTGTTGTAGTTAGTGTTACGAGTGTCGTAACTAGTGTTCTGAGTGTTGTAACTAGTATTCAAAAGAGTTTTGCAACTAGTGCTGTAACTAGTATTGTAACTAGTATTATAAATAGCACTGTAACTAGCATTGTAACTAATATTATACCTAGTATTATAATTAGTATTATAACTAGTATTATACCTAGTATTATAATTAGTATTATAACTAGTAATATAGCTAGTAATATAACTCGTATTGCAACTAGTACTGTAACTAATATTAAAGCTAGTATTTTAATTAGTAATATAACTAGCGGTATAACTAATATTGTAACTAGTGTAATAACTAGAATTGTAACTAGTATTATACGTCTTGAATTATACAGTGAAAAATGCTATCTTATTCTCAGTTTTGCTGAGTGCACAGGCTGAGTGCACAGGCTGAGTGCACAGGCTGAGTGCACGGGCTGAGTGCGCAGGCTGAGTGCAAGGGCTGAGTGCAAGGCTGAGTGCACAGGCTGAGTGCACGGGCTGAGTGCACAGGCTGAGTGCGCAGGCTGAGTGCACAGGCTGAGTGCACGGGCTGAGTGGGCAGGCTGAGTGCACGGGCTGAGTGCACAGGCTGAGTGCAAGGGCTGAGTGCACAGGCTAGGTGCACAGGTTGAGTGCACATAGGGAGGGTGCCAAGACTAACCTGGTCACAAGGCACTAATAACCATCACACAAGACAAACATACAGATGAAGACGTTTCGGTCCGAATTGGATCATTAATAAGTAACACTAAGACACAGGAGGCAGGAGGTATACACAGGAGGCAGTGGTATACACAGGAGGCAGGTGGTATACACAGGAGGCAGGTGGTATACACAGGAGGCAGGTGGTATACACAGGAGGCAGGTGGTATACACAGGAGGCAGGTGGTACATACACAGGAGGCAGGTGGTACACACAGGAGGCAGGTGGGTAACACAGGAGGCAGGTGGTATACACAGGAGGCAGCGTGGATACACAGGAGGCAGGTGGTATACACAGGAGGCAGGTGGTATACACAGGAGGCAGGTGGTAACACAGGAGGCAGGTGGTAACACAGGAGGCAGGTGGTATACACAGGAGGCAGGTGGTATACACAGGAGGCAGGTGGTATACACAGGAGGCAGGTGGTATACACAGGAGGCAGGTGGTATACACAGGAGGCAGGTGGTATACACAGGAGGCAGGTGGTATACACAGGAGGCAGGTGGTATACACAGGAGGCAGTGGTATACACAGGAGCAGGTGGTATACACAGGAGGCAGGTGGTATACACAGGAGGCAGGTGGTATACACAGGAGGCAGGTGGTATACACAGGAGGCAGGTGGTATACACAGGAGGCAGGTGGTATACACAGGAGGCAGGTGGTATACACAGGAGGCAGGTGGTATACACAGGAGGCAGGTGGTATACACGGAGGCAGGTGGAACACAGGAGGCAGGTGGTATACACAGGAGGCAGGTGGTTACACAGGAGGCAGGTGGTATCACAGGAGGCAGGTGGTATACACAGGAGGCAGGTGGTAT
This sequence comes from Cherax destructor, assembly GCA_009830355.1. Lineage (NCBI taxonomy): Eukaryota > Metazoa > Arthropoda > Malacostraca > Decapoda > Parastacidae > Cherax > Cherax destructor. The sequence continues at coordinate 177,378 of WNWK01000761.1, forward strand.
ACACAGGAGGCAGGTGGTACACACAGGAGGCAGGTGGTACACACAGGAGGCAGGTGGTATACACAGGAGGCAGGTGGTATACACAGGAGGCAGGTGGTATACACAGGAGGCAGCTGGTATACACAGGAGGCAGGTGGTACACACAGGAGGCAGGTGGTACACACAAGAGGCAGGTGGTATACACAGGAGGCAGCTGGTATACACAGGAGGCAGGTGGTACACACAGGAGGCAGGTGGTACACACAGGAGGCAGCTGGTATACACAGGAGGCAGGTGGTACACACAGGAGGCAGGTGGTACACACAGGAGGCAGGTGGTATACACAGGAGGCAGGTGGTATACACAGGAGGCAGGTGGTATACACAGGAGGCAGGTGGTATACACAGGAGGCAGGTGGTATACACAGGAGGCAGGTGGTACACACAGGAGGCAGGTGGTACACACAGGAGGCAGGTGGTATACACAGGAGGCAGGTGGTATACACAGGAGGCAGGTGGTACACACAGGAGGTAGGTGGTATACACAGAAGGCAGGTGGTATACACAGGAGACAGCTGGCACACAAAGGAGAAAGGAGTTATACACAGGAGACAGCTGGTACACACAGGCGACAGGTGGTATACACAGGAGGCAGGTGGTATACACAGGAGACAGGTGGCACACACTGGAGACAGGTGGAACACACATCAGACAGCTGGCACTCGCCAGAGACAGCTGGCACACACGGGAGACAGATGACATTGGATATAAATTGTCAGGGTGGATCGAAATGGGGACACACCGTTGAGAAGTAACGACGTTCACTTTCTAACTGTCGCTCTCTCTCTCTCTCTCTTCTCTCTCTCTCTCTCTCTCTCTCTCTCTCTCTCTCTCTCTCTCTCTCTCTCTCTCTCTCTCTCTCTCTCTCTCTCTCTCTCTTGAACAAACGTTTAAGACATGCGTGCAACACTGAGGTGTCAATACTGTCGAAACGTTTCGTCTCCTCTGCAGGCTTCTTCAGTCGCATGTCAACACTGTGACTGAGGAACTGGGTATTTGTCCCCAGTAACTCTCCGAGTGCATTGTTCTAAAGTGCACCGTTGTTGTTTTTTTAATATATAGTCGTAAACTATCAAGCCAGCGGAAGGCCTCGATCACATGATCAAATGCTCTACCGAGTGGGTATGACCACGAGTTAACTCCTGCGTATGGAGAAATGTTTACATTTCTGCTGACAATCAAAACAGCATCAACAATAAGTTGACGTTAGCAAGCACAGTCGGAGGCGCGTTATCTGGCAGCGAGGGGCTACGTTAGCAGGCAGCAAATATCACCAGGGCAGACGCCATCAGCAGAGTTTTAACGCTCATGGAAGACAGGAAACCTTCTTTGAAGACAGGAAGAGGCGTGACCAGGGTTACCAAGTGGTTCCTGCCTGGACTGCTGTTGCTGGTGCTGCTGCTGCTGGTGCTGTTGCTGCTGCTGTTGCTGCTGCTGCTGCTGCTGGTGCTGCTGGTGCTGTTGCTGGTGCTGCTGCTTTTGGTGCTGCTGCTGCTGCTGCTGTTGCCTAGACTGCTGCTACTGATGATAAGGATGCTGCTGCTTGGACTGCTGTTATTGTTGCTGTTCCTGCTGCTTGGACTGCTGTTCCTGCTGCTTGGACTGCTGTTCCTGCTGCTTGGACTGCTGTTCCTGCTGCTTGGACTGCTGTTCCTGCTGCTTGGACTGCTGTTCCTGCTGCTTAGACTGCTGTTCCTGCTGCCTCAGTTACTGATGACACTGCTGGGAATCAAACATTTCACTTAATGCTACGTCTATGTGTGTCTCAGGCTGGTGGGTTAATGGGGTTGAAAGCCTATCTACTACAAGAGGATCATTGAGATTGCACTACACTCTGCACCATCAGTCAAGAAAACCTTAATCCCTAAAATAGGAATTACATTACGTTCGTACGTTTAACTAAAAACAATCATAGTGCAAAATGGAACTTTGTAATATATATCTTCAAATGGTCGTAGTCGCACGCAGTTCAAGGTACGAACCTCAGCCCGGCTAATCAGGAATGGGTTTTAAAACCTTGTCAAGGTTGTTCTTGAATACAGCCAGAGGTTTGTTGATGATTCCCCGCATGGGTGGAGGAAGGCTGTGTATACCACACACACTGCTGATCCTGATATCGATCCTTGTAGAGCCCCGTTTGTTACACTTTCTTATTCTGACATGTCTTGTCTCAGACAATCACTCCCTGTCTCCGCTCCCTCAGGTGTTCTTTGATCCACTCCACTGAATTCACTGATATTCCTGACACAACCTGAAGTTTTTGTCAAAGTCTCTTGTGAGGTGCAGTATCAAATGTCTTCTCTGTCTCTGTCTCTCTCTTGTCTCATCTCCGCTAGTATGTCATAGAGATGCAACAGGATGATAACATTGGATATACCGTCTCTCAACCCGTCCTTGTTATTGTTCATGACTCCACTCCGAGTGCTGTGCCACTCTCCTTCTGATTATCTTCTCCATTACCTTGCAATGTATGCAAGCGCTAAACAACAGACGCTGCTCTGTTGTTTAACGTCGTACGTCCGCCTCCTCTAATAAATACTGGGGCTACGTTTTCCATACCTTGTGTACCAGTGCATTTCGTTAACTAATTCCTTTCATAAACGTAATACCTACGTTATGAACGTCTTGTACCCACTTATATATGGTTGCAGGGGTCGAGTCACAGCCTCTGTGTGTGTCTGTGGCTAGTATAAGGTGAAATTTTTCCTCAGGTAACTTTTGGTTCAAAATTTATTTGATGTAATTTTGAATTCATTTTTTCTCACAAGTAAATACAAAGACAGTCTCTTGATATTACAGTAATGGGAAGAATTTATCAAAATGTTTTATTATTGTTTTTTTTTTTTAGGAAGTAAGAGCGTTGATGAACAGCTCTTGGTCTCACGTCAGAGCTCTCTCATGTCAGTCCAAGCTGACATTTTGTTCTCAGAGTGAAACCTTCAGTGTGTTACTTGTTCTCAGAGTGAAACCTTCAGTGTGTTACTTGTTCTCAGAGTGAAACCTTCAGTGTGTTACTTGTTCTCAGAGTGAAACCTTCAGTGTGTTACTTGTTCTCAGAGTGAAACCTTCAGTGTGTTACTTGTTCTCAGAGTGAAATCTTCAGTGTGTTACTTGTTCTCAGAGTGAAACCTTCAGTGTGTTACTTGTTCTCAGAGTGAAACCTTCAGTGTGTTACTTGTTCTCAGAGTGAAACCTTCAGAGTGTTACTTGTTCTCAGAGTGAATCCTTCAGTGTGTTACTTGTTCTCAGAGTGAAACCTTCAGTGTGTTACTTGTTCTCAGAGTGAATCCTTCAGTGTGTTACTTGTTCTCAGAGTGAAACCTTCAGTGTGTTACTTGTTCTCAGAGTTAAACCTTCAGTGTGTTCCTTGTTTCTCAGAGTGAAACCTTCAGTGTGTTACTTGTTCTCAGAGTGAAACCTTCAGTGTGTTACTTGTTCTCAGAGTGAAACCTTCAGTGTGTTACTTGTTCTCAGATTGAATCCTTCAGTGTGTTACTTGTTCTCAGAGTGAATCCTTCAGTGTGTTACTTGTTCTCAGAGTGAAACCTTCAGTGTGTTACTTGTTCTCAGAGTTAAACCTTCAGTGTGTTCCTTGTTTCTCAGAGTGAAACCTTCAGTGTGCTACTTGTTCTCAGAGTGAAACCTTCAGTGTGTTACTTGTTCTCAGAGTGAAACCTTCAGTGTGTTACTTGTTCTCAGAGTGAAACCTTCAGTGTGTTACTTGTTCTCAGAGTGAAACCTTCAGTGTGTTACTTGTTCTCAGAGTGAAACCTCCAGTGTGTTACTTGTTCTCAGAGTTAAACCTTCAGTGTGTTACTTGTTCACTAAGTGAACAAGTATGTTCTGAGAAGCTTGTTCTCAGAGTGAAACCATCGTTGTGTTCTCAGAAGGATGGTGGGAACATTTACCACATTTTCAAGCATATAAGACGCGCCTTTTCCACAAAAGTCTTGGAAAATCAGCCTGCGTCTTATACGCTCAAGGTCAGGGTCCAGAGTGCGCTGTGGCATAAAGTAAGAGGGTAATTAACCCTTGAATATAATTACAGATTTGCCATCATGATACTTCTGTCGTGCGTCTTATACGCCGGAAAATATGGTAACTAGAATCTCTCTTTAACTTGCTTATCAGTTTCCTGCAATGCTTTCAACAAGCACTCGTTAAACTTTACTGTTGCAACAAGCACTCGTTAAACTCTAATGTTGCAACAAGCACTCGTTAAACTCTAATGTTGCAACAAACACTCGTTAAACTCTCCTGTTGCAACAAGCACTCGTTAAACTCTACTGTTGCAACAAGCACTCGTTAAACTCTCCTGTTGCAACAAGCACTCGTTAAACTCTACTGTTGCAACAAACACTCGTTAAACTCTTCTTTTACCTAACATTCCATATTAGCAAAATTTATTCCTTAAAAATTTGAAGATTTTATCGTATGTCTATAATAACAGTTATACCTGTCTTGCTCTAATTGAATTCTAATTTAATATATAAAAAACTAAGTATTTGAAGCTTCTTTTCTCTTTAAATGTTTTTTAATTATGTTAACGGAGCCTCCAGTAATCCACTTAAGAGTTGTGTTAAGAGGCCCACTTAACACTGCCTTAAAAATCTCTGGCAACTGTCAGAGATGCTGGTGGTGCAGATAGTGCTTCTGCCTCTTCCCGCAGCATCCATTGTGATGTTTTGTCTTTGATTTGTTCAGTACAGTGTGTACTCACCTAATTGTAGTTGCAGGGGTCGATTCATAGCTCCTGGCCCCTGCGTATTCACTGTTCGCTACTAGGTCACTCTCTCCCTGCTCCATGAGCTTTATCATACCTCTGTGTGTGTGTGTGTGTGGATGGGGGGGGGCAGCCTTTTATTTCGCTAATTTCTTTTATATCTCACAATAGCTAAAAATACACCAACACTCGCAGTTTCCACATTTTTTCATTGTTTTCATTAAAATATTACCGGGAAATATTTGCATGTTGGGAGAGGAGTATTGCAGAGTATTGCCCTCACAGCACTAGCAGACTATTGCCCTCACAGCACTAGCAGAGTATTGCCCTCACAGCACTAGCAGAGTATTGCCCTCACAGCACTAGCAGAGTATTGCCCTCACAGCACTAGCAGAGTATTGCCCTCACAACACTAGCAGAGTATTGCCCTCACAACACCAGTGTTACTGATAATGGGGAGCAATACTAGTACAGGATACCTTGTACTTGTACATGCTACCTGGTACTAGTACAGGCTACCTGGTACTTGTACAGGCTGCCTGGTACTTGTACAGGCTGCCTGGTACTCTCAAATGCTGCCTGGTACTAGCACAGACTACTTGTACTTGCACAGGATGATACTCGAACTGATACTTAAAGTGGTACTCGATGTGGTACTCACACTGGTAGTCGCACTGGTACTCGAGTTGGCACTCCAACTGCTACTCGAGGTAGTACTCGCACTGGTATTCGAGTTGGTACTCTAACTGATACTCGAGGTGGTACTCGAGTTGGCACTCCAACTGGTACTTGAGGTAGTACTCGAGGTGTTACTCGAACTGGTAACTTCAAAGACATTAAAGACTGTAAATGACCTCGGGTAGACACGGATCACTAAGTACCAGTGCTGAATTGGCAAGATAAGAGAGCAGAACATTTTCTTTAGAGAGAGAGAGAGAGAGAGAGAGAGAGAGAGAGAGAGAGAGAGAGAGAGAGAGAGAGAGAGAGAGAGAGAGAGAGAGAGAGAGAGAAAGAGAGAGATCAGAGTAGTATCCACAATACTTTCTAACCATATCGTATTTCTATTGATTTATATTGAACAGTGTTAATATTGAGCCATAGACAGAGGGAGGCAGTATTGACTTTCATCTTGTAAACAGTCACGGCCACGCCAGCGGGAGATTCGTCTGTAAAAACTTTTATTTATGGTCACAGTGGTGGCCTATGCTAGCCTTCCTATGGTGTATAAATATACCTAGTTGAATGAATCTTATTGTAGCCAGCTGGCCCAGTGGCTACCGCATCGGTCTGGAGTTTTACGACTCTCTGACCGCGGGTTCTATCCCCGCTCGTGGTATGGTTTAAAAGGCATTCATTGTGTGAACCATCGTCTGGCAGTGACCTCAGAAACACTTCCAGTTCCACTAGAAAAGGTTTTGGGTCAAACAATCCAAATTGCGAATTCTGGCAAAGGTGGAGCTCTCAAGTGACGACTCTTGAAGGAGTTATGTATTGACGTGGATGCTGGCCATCACTTGCTTCTCTTCTCACAAATATTCGATGCTTTTCAAGACGACATGTAACTGATCGAGTATCTGAGCTTAATGATAAGCTCAAATTACTTTTCGAAGTTCAGGTTAAATGGAATTTTTTGGCCTGGCTGGATGATGAGGCCTGGATCACGCACCTGGCCTATTTGATTGACATTTTTGAGCAGCTGAATAATCTGAATCTTCAGATGCAAGGAAGGAACACTAACATAAAATTCATGGATTCCTTACAAGCTTTCATGAGCTGGATAACTGAAAGAGAACGGTCAAGATCAAAAAATGTTGCAGTGTTTGAGAAACTGTCATCAATTCTTGTTGGTGGTCGGGAAGACCAAGTGATTCCAGAATTTGCAAAAAAAAAAAATGAAATTCTGCAGCATTTGACAGCACTGGAAAATGAATTCATTCGCTATTTTCCAGACTTCAGCGATCAGGAGTTTAAATTGTCAGCTGAAAAAGTTCCCGATGATTGTCAAGATGAATTTCTGGACTTGAACTTTGATTCAGGAGCAAGAGATGTGATCGATTAGAAATCAATCATCAAATTTTGAAGAATTGAGACACTTATGCAACATATGGGAATCTTTATTGAAGAAACGTTTCGCCACACAGTGGCTTCATCAGTCCAATATAAAGCAGGAAGGTGTAAGGAGAGGAGGAGTTTGAGGTAATCAGTCCCTCAACCTGGAATCCATATGTTGCATAAGTGTCTCAATTCTTCAACTTTTCGGTTTTAAAACCATTTATCACACCAAATTTTGGCCGTTGATGAGCGTTTCCTAGCCAGAAGTGGCAGACAGAGCTGCCATTGCGTTGCTTCATTTGTGTCGACAAAACTTGGTCTGTCAGACTTTTCTGCTGCAAATGAAAACGAAACAACGAAGCAACGAAGCAACGAAGCAACGAAGCAACGAAGCAACGAAGCAGCGAAGCAGCGAAGCAGCGAAGCAGCGAAGCAGCGAAGCAGCGAAGCACGAAGCAACGAAGCAACGAAGCAACGAAGCAACGAAGCAACGAAGCAACGAAGCAACGAAGCAACGAAGCAACGAAGCAACGAAGCAACGAAGCAACGAAGCAACGAAGGAGACTGGAGGTTGAAGGCGAGCTGCGTCGTGGCCTCTGAAGCAGTTCTCAACCTCTCCAAGAACTAGAGAACAACACTCACAGCTTTCTGACTGAGTGTAATCTTCATCAGAATCAGACACATTACAACACTCAAACATTCTATTGAACTTTGTCTTTACTGAAGTACGCTTCAGTAACTTAAATAATTTGTTATGAATGTAAAAAAAATACTTTTATCCAAGTTTTAAAATCCAATATTATTTTCTATCGCTGTTCAATTTGCAAAACTCTGTTTAAAAAAATGAAGTAAATTTATGTTTTCAATATAATTTATATTTTCAATATAAATTTATATATGCATATTATTTGGAATCCGTCTTTTGAGTCAGACAATCTTGGGAAGCCGGGAGGGGGGGGGATGACATTCTGACATTTCTGAAAAGGGTGAATGGGGCAAAAAAATAAATAAAAGGTTGCAAATCACTGTTCTAGAGCATTGAACTTCAATTTACGGACAGCGGTTCGAGCCCCTCAGCCACCCTTCTGTTTAATCACTGACAGTTGTTTATTATAACTTGTTAGGGGGTTGGAGAAAGACCTGCCAGTAAGCCTACTGCAGTGGTCCTCCCTACATATGCGATCAGCTGGTAAAGATAAAATATTCACGTGTATTCCTCTACGTAGACGTAGAACAAAATGAGGAAAAAACAATGGAAAATAACTGGGATGTCTACAAGACTGCTTTCACCCACTCTGCTACAGCAGACTCTGCTACAGCAGACTCTGCTACAGCAGTCTCTGCTACAGCAGTCTCTGCTACAGCAGACTCTGCTACAGCAGTCTCTGCTACAGCAGTCTCTGCTACAGCAGACTCTGCTACAGCAGACTCTGCTACAGCAGACTCTGCTACAGCAGTCTCTGCTACAGCAGACTCTGCTACGACAGATACTTGTTTGGTGAAGCCAAGATTAGCATTCAGGAACATCAACAAAGAGTCGTTCACTCATAGTGTATGTTAAGCCTGTCTTGGAATATGTATCACCAGCATGGAACCCACAGTGGGTGAAAACAGTGGGTGAAAACAGTGGATGAAAACAGTGGGTGAAAACAGTGGGTGAAAGCAGAACAATGACAAAAAAAAAGGGTCAAATATTTGTCCAGAAATATGAGTGGTGAAGCTATGTTGAAGACCAGAGGAGTAGAGTGAAAGTAGCACTCTCAGCAACCGTCCAAGTGAAACTCATCCACTCCCTCACTCACTCACTCCCTCCCTCACTCACTCACTCCCTCACTCACTCACTCCCTCACTCACTCACTCTCTTACCAGACAGCAACCAACCCTGCCAGTCACCAGACAGCACAAAACCAGCTGTTGAACACGGAGTCAGCCAGAACAGTGCCTCTTCCCTAACAAGACACTGCACAACAGACGCCACTGAACCCTGCCACTGCAGTGAAATAAGATAGGAGAAAACACGGGGTGAAGTAGGATAGCGGTGATTCCCAAAATCCTTATTTTTTTACCACCAACGCCAACAGGATAGCAGAACAGCGAAGGTATTTCGCGTCACAGGGAAAAAATATTAAGCAATTTGCAAAAGACTTGTGTTTGGTCAGGTGATGACCGGAGCTGTCGGACATATGACCCAGACTCTCTGAGATTACAGTAGGATAAACGACGGTGGAGGCAACGGTAGATGAGGGATATGGAAGAGGTATCAGAGAGGAATATCACCTTTACTGAGGTGGGGAATTTGTTAAGGGGAAAAAAATGAGCTTAACAAGTATAATTGATAAGGCCACTGGAGGGCGAAACGTCTACGATAAAGATACCCAGATGTTGCAAATGCGTCTAATTCTTCATAAAGATACATGTGCAACGCTTCGGTGTATTCATTGGCGAAACTTTTCGCCTACGTAAGAGGCTTCTTCAGAATGAAGACATAAGCTAGTGTTGCACACGTGTCTAACTCATTAAATATTTGATGCATCTGTAAATCGTATATACCCCTTTGAAGGGTATATACAAGAGAGGAATTGTTGGCGTAGACAGGAAATATACCCCGAGAGGTGAATATCCCTCAGGATATATACCCTGAGGGTATACTTTTATCCCTATTTCAGGTATTAAAGTTTTCTGGACTGGTGGTGAACAGGTGACCTGCTGTCTTAATGACCCTCGTGTAGTAGATAGGATTTAAACGTCGTTAAGTAACCATCCAAGGTAAAACTAAAAGAGAACATAAACCTACCATTAAGGTTACCTGTCAAGGCTGAGGGACTGATTACCTTACGATAATAAGAGAACCTAGGTGTTTTACACGTGTCTTATTCATTAAATTTGCTCAGCTCACACACTGAGGTCCGGGGGTCGATCTCCTGTACGGGTGGAAACATTAGGACGTGTTTCCTTAAGACACCTCCTGTCCTTGCTCCCCTAGCAGTAAAATTGGTACTTGGGTGTTAGTCGACTGGTGTGGGTCGCATCCTGGGGACAAAATTGACCTAATTTGTCCAAAATGCTCTGCATAACAAACGACTTTCTATATAGTAGTATGTTATTAATGTCAGCTATGGTCTGTATACCTTGTACATGTACTTGTAATGTTGTTGTTATTATGGTTATTATTATTATTATTGTTATTATTATTATTATTATTATTATTATTATTATTATTATTATTATTATTATTATTATTATTATTATTATTATTATTGTTGTTGTTGTTGTGTTGAAAGCGTCTTCAGCAGAAAACTGGAAAGTCTAAGTGCCAGAAAATTCGGCAAAACAGGACACCGAAAATTATTACCAAAAGATTGTCTTAAGTATAAGAGAAGAAAATGGAAAACAGACAGTTGAAGGCTGAGCGCGAGAGAGAGAGAGAGAGAGAGAGAGAGAGAGAGAGAGAGAGAGAGAGAGAGAGAGAGAGAGAGAGAGAGAGAGAGAGAGAGATTGAGAGAGAGAGAGAGAGAAAGAATATATAAATAAGAGTAGAAATGAAAATAAAAGTTGAATGGTGGGAGGAAATTGGAGAATGTTTTAATAAGGCTTAGCAAAAGGCAGCAGGAAATGATCTTTGATGGAAGTGTTCTTGAGAGAAACAGAGAGATCAACTTAAGAGAATATCTACCTATCTATATATATTTAAAATTAAGTCCTTTCTAATTAATTTCTCATATACGTTTAAAGATTTATATTTTTTCATTTATGTTAATGTAAAAATTCATAGTTTTGTACCAAAAGAACCTTAGAAAACTTACCTAACCTTATTATAACAAGCGCAATTTAATTTAGTCTAATCCAACTAAATATAGTTTAGATAAGTTTACAATAATTTAATAATAAACAAACACAATTAAATTTTTTTTTTTTCGTTAGGTTCAGAATGATTTTTGCGAAATAATTGCATATACAAATTTTCGCTTGCCTTATTCGGCAAGAAGAGCGTTGTCATTTAAGCCAAAATCGCAAGTTTTACCTATTCGGCACGACATATATACATGAGTGAAAGAAGACAAGAGGCAGTGTATGGAAAAGGATCAAAAGAGCGAAGTGCAGCAAGAAGCGAGAGTAAGGTGATAAAAAGAAGGAATAGAGAGAGAGAGGGGAAGAGAAGAGAAGAGGTGGAACAAATGCATCCAGGAGAGGAGAGACTGGAACTGACACTGCAGCTGACAATGGATCTGATAGAGGATCTGACACTGGAGCTGACAATGGATCTGATAGAGGATCTGACACTGGAGCTGACAATGGATCTGATAGAGGATCTGACACTGGAGCTGACAATGGATCTGATAGAGGATCTGACACTGCAGCTGACAATGGATCTGATAGAGGATCTGACACTGGAGCTGACAATGGATCTGATAGAGGAACTGACACTGGAGCTGACAATGGATCTGATAGAGGATCTGACACTGGAGCTGACAATGGATCTGATAGAGGAACTGACACTGGAGCTGACAATGGATCTGATAGAGGATCTGACACTGCAGCTGACAATGGATCTGATAGAGGATCTGACACTGGAGCTGACAATGGATCTGATAGAGGATCTGACACTGCAGCTGACAATGGATCTGATAGAGGATCTGACACTGGAGCTGACAATGGATCTGATAGAGGATCTGACACTGGAGCTGACAATGGATCTGATAGAGGATCTGACACTGGAGCTGACAATGGATCTGATAGAGGATCTGACACTGGAGCTGACAATGGATCTGATAGAGGATCTGACACTGGAGCTGACAATGGATCTGATAGAGGATCTGACACTGGAGCTGACAATGGATCTGATAGAGGATCTGACACTGGAGCTGACAATGGATCTGATAGAGGATCTGACACTGGAGCTGACAATGGATCTGATAGAGGATCTGACACTGGAGCTGACAGACACAGAGAAGGGAAGCTTGATTCAAGTATCCCCACTTAACACTGTTAATGACTACGTTAACAGGTGACACATGTGTTCCAACCCAGAGTATCCACACACACACACACACACACACACACACACACACACACACACACACACACACACAACACACACACACACACACACACCTGGTCAAGCACGTCAAGAAACTAGAGAAAGTGCAAAGGTTTGCAACAAGACTAGTCCCAGAACTAAGGGGATTGTCCTACGAAGAAAGGTTAAGGGAAATAGGTCTGACGACACTGGAGTACAGGAGGGTTAGGGGAGACATGATAACAACATTCAAAATATTGCAAGGAATAGATAAGGTGGACAGAGACAGTATGTTCCAGAGAGGGGACACAGAAACAAGGGGTCACAATTGGAAGTTGAAGACTCGGATGAGTCACAGGGATGTTAGGAAGTATTTCTTCAGTCATAGAGTTGTCAGGAAGTGGAATAGTCTGGAAAGTGAGGTAGTGGAGGCAGGAACCATACATACCTTTAAGACGAGGTATGATAAAGCTCATGGAGCAGGGAGAGAGAGGACCTAGTAGCGATCAGTGAAGAGGCGGGTCCAGGAGCTGAGTCTCGATCCATGCAACCAAAAATAGTTGAGTACATACACACACACACACACACTACCTCTAGCCATTGTCCCATCACCTTCAAGTCGTTCCCACTCCACCAACAAGCAGTGTTCTACCATACACTCATCCACCCGACCACCTGCCCACTCATCCACCAGACCACACATCCACCCTCATACTCATCGACCAGACCACTCATCCACCCGATCACCAGACCACTCATCCACTAGACCACTAATCCACCCGACCACCAGACCACTCATCCACCAGACCACTCATCCACCAGACCACTCATCCACCAGACCACTCATCCACCAGACCAATCATCCACTCACGACTCACCTCATCCACTAGACCACTCATCCACCAGACCACTCATCCACCAGACCACTCATCCACCAGACCACTCAATCCACCAGACCACTCATCCACCAGACCACTCATCCACCAGACCACTCATCCACCAGACCACTCATCCACCAGACACTCATCCACCAGACCACTCATCCACCAGACCACTCATCCACCAGACCACTCATCCACCAGACCACTCATCCACCAGACCACTCATCCACCAGACCACTCATCCACCAGACCACTCATCCACCAGACCACTCATCCACCAGACCACTCATCCACCAGACCACTCATCCACCAGACCACTCATCCACCAGACCACTCATCCACCAGACCACTCATCCACAGACCACTCATCCACCAGACCACTCATCCACCAGACCACTCATCCACCAGACCACTCATCCACCAGACCACTCATCCACCAGACCACTCATCCACCAGACCACTCATCCACCAGACCACTCATCCACCAGACCACTCATCCACCAGACCACTCATCCACCAGACCACTCATCCACCAGACCACTCATCCACCAGACCACTCATCCACCAGACCACTCATCCACCAGACCACTCATCCACCAGACCACTCATCCACCAGACCACTCATCCACCAGACCACTCATCCACCAGACCACTCATCCACCAGACCACTCATCAACCAGACCACTCATCCAGCATCCATTTCAGTTTAAGTCCTACTACCACTCCCTCCCAACATGTTATACTGGCAACCAGTCTCACAACATTAGTGAACCATCAACAACAGACACACCTCTCAACAGAGAGAGAGAGAGAGAGAGAGAGAGAGAGAGAGAGAGAGACTGAGAGAGAGAGAGAGAGAGAGAGAGAGAGAGAGAGAGAGAGAGAGAGAGAGAGAGAGAGAGAGGATGAGAGTGTATTCTTGGCCTGGCCTCTCTGCTGGTCGCTACTAGTTCATTGTCTCTTGTGTTTAAAGAGGTCTGTCGTACCTGTTCTTAAAGCTGTGTAAGGATCCTGTTTCCAACATTTTTCTTGACCACCGCGAGGCTGATAAAGTATTTCCTAGCAACCCTGTGACTCAGAGTAGATGTGATAGATGTGGAACGCCCCTGTGTTCTCTATCCCCGTGTTCCCTATATCCAATATGTTATTTATCCCGTGTTCCCTGTATCCAACATGTTCTCTATCCCCGTGTTCCTTATTGAACACATTGCACTGTCACAGACGAGTGATGAATGAGACACATGTCCAACAAGTGTGGCACATGTGTCTTATTCATCAACTCTCTCTCTCTCTCTCTCTTCTCTCTCTCTCTCTCTCTCTCTCTCTCTCTCTCTCTCTCTCTCGATCCGTCAAGGACTGCCTCTAATGCCATTGAATTATCTTCTCTATTCCAGGGATAGAAACTGATTGCCTTCCATTCCCCCAGGGTGCTGCATTACGCCCTGCGGGTTTAGCGCTCTTGATCCGATCTATCCCCCAAGGAGATGGATGAGAGAGACCGACGGATCCCGGTAGATTCGAAGTGTGTTACACTGTTACGCCAAGCAGTGCAAAATGAGACACATGCAGTGCAAAATGAGACACATGCAGTGCAAAATGAGACACATGCAGTGCAAAATGAGACACATGCAGTGCAAAATGAGACACATGCAGTGCAAAATGAGACACGTGCAGTGCAAAATGAGACACATGCAGTGCAAAATGAGACACATGCAGTGCAAAATGAGACACGTGCAGTTAACAATGAGACACATGCAGTGCAAAATGAGACAAATTCAGTGCAAAATGAGACACATGCAGTTCAAAATGAGACCGTGCAGTTCAAAATGAGACACGTGCAGTGCAAAATGAGACCCGTGCAGTTCAAAATGAGACACGTGCAGTGCAAATGAGAACACGTACAAATGGGACACATGCAGAACAAACGAGACACATGGAATACAAATGAGAACACATGGATAATCTACCACCATCTATCAGTTACACACACAACATGAATTATCCACTACCATCTACCATCCATCAGTAACTCACATCTAACATTATTGGAAATCTATTCTTACTGAAGAGACGTTTCGCCCACCAGTGCCTTTATCATTATAATACTGAGAATAATCACACAAGACACTCGTCGCAAGACGTCTACTGCTTGGGAAAACGTCTCCACAATGGTAAAATCGTTTTCACAATGGTAAAAACGTCACCACAATGATAAAATCGTTTCCACAATGGTAAAAACATCGCCACAATGATAAAATCGTTTCCACAATGGTAAAAACATCGCCACATTGGTAAAAACGTCTACACAATGAAGATCTTTGAGTGTTGCCCGTGACTTTTAGCCATCTAGAGTCTGAATTGTTTACCAACAGCAAACATCTGTCATGGTCGATCCTGAATCCTGTCAGGGATCTGCCCGGCTTACTGATCTCTGAATAAACACCAATTAAGCTCTTTCCCCCTCCCTCCTGGGTGAATCCCTTTACAGATAGTGGGTGGTTTGGCGTGGCCTTGAAGGCCCCAACTCAGTACTGTGTTGGGGGAGTTTGTAGCTAAGGTGCCACTGGAAGTTAAGGTGCCACTGGAAGCTAAGGTGCCACTGGAAGCTGAGAGAGTCTCCAGCGTGACCCCTTCGATGACCCCCTGTGGTGACCCCCTGTGGTGACCCCTCCTATGGTGATCCCCCTGTGATGACCATCCTGTGGCCCCTGCGATGGCCCCCAGTGATTACCCTCCGTGGTCGCTTATATTAACCACTGTGGTACAGCAGTCTGAGAAGTAACCTCCGAGCAGTGGAGCAATCTGTACACGTTACTCTGGAGGACGAACCAGGTACTAGGATGTACTCTGGAGGACGAACCAGGTACTAGGATGTACTCTGGAGAACGCACCAGGTAGTACGATGTACTCTGGAGAACGCACCAGGTAGTAGGATGTACTCTGGAGAACGAACCAGGTAGTAGGATGTACTCTGGAGGACGAACCAGGTACTAGGCTGTACTCTGGAGAACGCACCAGGTAGTAGGATGTACTCTGGAGAACGAACCAGGTACTAGGATGTACTCTGGAGAACGAACCAGGTAGTAGGATGTACTCTGGAGAACGAACCAGGTAGTAGGATGTACTCTGGAGAACGAACTAGGTAGTAGGATGTACTCTGGAGAACGAACCAGGTAGTAGGATGTACTCTGGAGGACGAACCAGGTACTAGGCTGTACTCTGGAGAACGCACCAGGTAGTAGGATGTACTCTGGAGAACGCACCAGGTAGTAGGATGTACTCTGGAGAACGAACCAGGTACTAGGATGTACTCTGGAGAACGAACCAGGTAGTAGGATGTACTCTGAAGAACGAACCAGGTAGTAGGATGTACTCTGGAGAACGAACTAGGTAGTAGGATGTACTCTGGAGAACGAACCAGGTACTAGGATGTACTCTGGAGGACGAACCTTGATGGGAGGTGGTGATCACTCCCTCAACCTTGATGGGAGGTGGTGGTCACTCCCTCAACCTTGATGGGAGGTGGTGGTCACTCCCTCAACCTTGATGGGAGGTGGTGATCACTCCCTCAACCTTGATGGGAGGTGGTGGTCACTCCCTCAACCTTGATGGGAGGTGGTGGTCACTCCCTCAACCTTGATGGGAGGTGGTGGCCACTCCCTCAACCTTGATGGGAGGTGGTGGTCACTCCCTCAACCTTGATGGGTGGTGGTCACTCCCTCAACCTTGATGGGAGGTGGTGATCACTCCCTCAACCTTGATGGGAGGTGGTCATTCCTTCAACCTTGATGGGTGGTGGTCGCTCCCTCAACCTTGATGGGAGGTGGTCACTCCCTCAACCTTGATGGGAGGTGGTGATCACTCCCACAACCTTGATGGGAGGTGGTCGCTCCCTCAACCTTGATAGGTGGTGGTCACTCCCTCAACCTTGATGGGAGGTGGTCACTCCTTCAACCTTGATGGGAGGTGGTCACTCCTTCAACCTTGATGGGTGGTAGTAACTCCCTCAGCCTTGATGGGAGGTGGTCGCTCCCTCAACATTGATGGGAGGTGGTCACTCCCTCAGCCTTGATGGGAGGTGGTCACTCCCTCAGCCTTGATGGGAGGTGGTCACTCCCTCAGCCTTGATGGGAGGTGGTCACTCCCTCAGCCTTGATGGGAGGTGGTCACTCCCTCAGCCTTGATGGGAGGTGATCCTCCTCAGCCTTGATGGGAGGTGGTCCCCTCAGCCTTGATGGAGGTGGTCATCCCAATGCCTTGATGGAGGTGGTCACTCCTCAGCCTTGATGGGAGGTGGTCACTCCCTCAGCCTTGATGGGAGGTGGTCACTCCCTCAGCCTGAGTACCGAGGGATTGATCACCTCAAGATTATCTCTGCTGCTTCCAGTGTTACTTTGACTGAAGATGTCCGCCGACCAGTCGAAACGTTTTATAAATAAAGATACCCAAATGTTGCAAAGGTATCTGTGATATCACCCTGCCTTAGGCCTTAAAAAAAATGCTGACCACCCAGTATTAAATCACCGTCGTCCTCAGTATGTCCTGCCAGCGGTTCTATAATTCACTTACTTTGGTCACTGTCGTGACCTGGGCTTTTATTCTCACTGTCCAAGCTACTTCCGGTGTTTTTTATTTACTCTTCACTAGGTCAAGAGTTTTTGAGGACAGTTTTGTTTATTTCATGTTCACCCAGACTACGTCTCTCTTCATGACCTGAGACAAAATCCATAACTGAGAAGAAGGAACAAAGAGGGAGATATCACTAATGCAAATACTTTAAGAATGAAGAATTAGACGCATGTGTGCAACATCTGGGTATCTTTATTGTAGACGTTTCGCCCACCAGTGGCTTTATCAATACTGATTACCTCGTCTTTTGTATATAGTTCTACTGTCTTCCCATTATGTCTCTGAATTTGTATTGATAAAGCCACTGGTGGGCGAAACGTCTACAATAAAGATACCCAGATATTGCACATGTGTCTAATTCTTCATTTTGTCGGTACTGTATACTATACAGGTTATACTCTGAGAATACTTATAGTACACCAACGTGCTGCCCACTACCATTAATTCAGTCCATTGGCAATTAAAAAATAAGTAATAATTAATGGCGAAAAGGTACGTATTTAGCGTAACATGTATTGCCACCGCCTGAAGTAATATCCAGGTTATTTACGCTATTTACTGAGTTCGGGGACAAGATAAACATGATGCAGATTGCAGTTTTAGAGAGATTGCTAACGACAACACAAGACAAAAGCGTTATGGTGTGTGTGAGTAGAATCAGAGATTCTGAAGGGTCCCTGGGGCGCAAGGTCATCTCCTTCAGACCTGTCACACTTCCCCTGGAATGTCACATCACCTAAGCACCTTGTGAAGCACCGAGTACCACGATGGTGTACTTATCCTGGCAAGCAGTGACTGGTGAGAAGGGAGGTCTTTCGTATAACTGACACTCTAAGACAAATGCCCTTCACCAGAGAAGTTTACCTGGATTTTACCTGGAGAGGGTTTCGGGGGTCAACGCCCCCGCGGCTTGGTCTGAGACCAGGCCTCATATTGGATCAGGGTCTGATCAACCAGGCTGTTACTGCTGGACGCACCCAAACTGGCGTACGAACCACAGCCACTGACGTACGTACATAAAATATCGACAAATTCACGAGGAAGACACATGTGCAACAGTTGTGTAGGAGCAACTGTTGCACATGTGTCTTACCCATCAACAGAAAGGTGAATTAGCTTCAGCTGTCACAAACACTTGCCAACGCACGAGGCAAACTCCACGGGAGACCAAATGACTTACCTCCCCCACCCTCTGTCCTCTCACTAGTCTCTTTATCTGTTCGTTAAAATAACAGTGAATGACCCTGAAAAAAATTATTTCTAGCAACATGAGACTAAATAAACCGTAGCTAGTTTACAACATACTCGTAGCTAGTTTACAACACACTCGTAGCTAGTTTACAACACACTCGTAGCTAGTTTACAACACACTCGTAGCTAGTTTACAACACACTCGTAGCTAGTTTACAATACACTCGTAGCTAGTTTACAACACACTCGTAGCTAGTTTACAACACACTCGTAGCTAGTTTACAACACACTCGTAGCTAGTTTACAACACACTCGCAGTGCTTACTTCCCTACTGAATCATCCCAGAGCTATCATTCAATATATATATATATATATATATAATTAACACGTCGGGGTTTTCCACCGAGGCAGGGTGACCACCGAGGCAGGGTGACCACCGAGGCAGGGTGACCACCGAGGCAGGGTGACCACCGAGGCAGGGTGACCACCGAGGCAGGGTGACCACCGAGGCAGGGTGACCACCGAGGCAGGGTGACCCAAAAGAAAGAAAAATACTTTCAGCATCATTCAACACTCACCACACTCATACATAATCAGTGTCTTTGCAGATGCGCTCAGATACGACAGTTTAGATGTCCCTACAAACTGCCAATATCCCAAACCCCTCCTTTAAAGTGCAAGCTTTGTACTTCTCAATTCCAGGACCCAAGTCCGGCTAACCGGTTTCCCTGAATCCCTTCACAAAATACTACTCTGCTCACACTCAAACAACTCAACAGGTCCCAAAAACCACTCATCTCCATTCACTTTTACCTAAAACGCTCACGCACATTTGCTGGAAGTCCAAGCCCCTCGCCCATAAAACCTCCTTTACCCCCTCCCTCCAACTTTTTCGGGCCGACCCCTACCCCGCCTTCCTTCTCCTACAGACTTACACGCTCTCCAAGTCATTCTACTTTGTTCCTTTCTCTCTAAATGACCAAACCATCTCAATATTCATTGACGACTACAGTAAACTTTCTTATAAAAAAAAACCTTTATGCACTATGGGTTATTTTTTTGGTAAATGCGATTGAAATAAAAACGCATTGAGAATTTAACAGCGCATAAGACGGAGGCCATTCCGCGAGCAATTCAATTTTGGACCAACATTTCTCTAGTATTTGCAAGAAAACGTCGCACTATACAGAGGAACTTATAGGAGAGGTGACTGTATTTGCTCTATAAAAAAGTGTGAAGGTGCTGCTGACACATTAATTGAAAACACTTTATTTTGATTTGGACACGGAGCCCATATGTTGCCTCAGGTTAATTACCTCGGATATCTGGCGCTCAGGTAAACACAACACTGCGTCAGAAATGTTAAATTTGTTACAGTTGAGTCGAAGTTTAGTTAAAAACGTCAGAAATACATTATGATACAGAGGTTGTAACTGGACACAATGAATTTGGTAAGATAAATTCCTTACTTTCTTTATTTATATAAATTGCGTAGTGTGGGACGTCAGTGATGCTGACAGTGGTGCTGACTGTGGTGCTGACAGTGGTGCTGACTGTGATGCTGATAGTGGTGCTGACTGTGGTGCCGACAGAGATGCTGATAGTGGTGCTGACTGTGGTGCTGACAGTGATGCTGATAGTGGTGCTGATAGTGGTGCTGACTGTGGTGCTGACAGTGATGCTGATAGTGGTGCTGACTGTGGTGCCGACAGAGATGCTGATAGTGGTGCTGACAGTGATGTTGAAAGTGATGCTGATAGTAGGGCTGACTGTGGTGCTGACAGTGATGCTGACAGTGATGCTGATAGTGGTGCTGCTGACTGTGGAGCCAACAGAGATGCTGATAGTGGTCCTGACTGTGGTGCTGACAGTAGTGCTGACAGTGATGCTAATAGTGGTGCTGACTGTGGTGCTGACAGAGATGCTGATAGTGGTCCTGACTTTGGTGCTGACAGTAGTGCTGACAGTGAAGCTGACAGTGGTGCTGATAGTGATGATGACAGTGAGGCTGATAGTGGTGATGACAGTCAAGCTGACAGTGCTGCTGATAGTAATGTTGACAGTGGTGCTGATAACGGTGCTGATAGTGGTGATGACAGTGATGCTGACAGTGATGCTGATAGTGATTTTGACAACGATGATGACAGTGATGATGACAGTGTTGGAGGTGACATACTAAACTGAGTGGGTGGTGGTGGGCGTCCACCCACACCGATTATGTGTCAGTCTGAGCTGGTAGTGTCAGCCTGAGCTGGTAGTGTCAGTCTGAGCTGGTAGTGTCAGCCTGAGCTGGTAGTGTCAGCCTGAGCTGGTAGTGTCAGTCTGAGCTGGTAGTGTCAGCCTGAGCTGGTAGTGTCAGCCTGAGCTGGTAGTGTCAGCCTGATCTGGGAACATCAGTAGAATAATGAGATATGGTCAAGTATTCTATTAAAGGTTTATCAACTACGGCAGCTTCAAGGGTTTCCTTCCAGCAGAGCTGCAGTTACTATTACTTGAGTATTACCATCTTCCAGCAGAGCTGCAGTTACTATTACTTGAGTATTACCATCTTCCAGCAGAGCAGCAGTTACTATTACTTGAGTATTACCATCTTCCAGCAGAGCTGCAGTTACTATTACTTGAGTATTACCATCTTCCAGCACAGCAGCAGTTACTATTACTTGAGTATTACCATCTTCCAGCACAGCTGCAGTTACTATTACTTGAGTATTACCATCTTCCAGCAGAGCTGCAGTTACTATTACTTGAGTATTACCATCTTCCAGCACAGCTGCAGTTACTATTACTTGAGTATTACCATCTTCCAGCACAGCTGCAGTTACTATTACTTGAGTATTACCATCTTCAAGCAGAGCTGCAGTTACTATTACTTGAGTATTACCATCTTCCAGCACAGCTGCAGTTACTATTACTTGAGTATTACCATCTTCCAGCACAGCTGCAGTTACTATTACTTGAGTATTACCATCTTCCAGCACAGCTGCAGTTACTATTACCTGAGTATTACCATCTTCCAGCACAGCTGCAGTTACTATTACTTGATTATTACCATCTTCCAGCACAGCTGCAGTTACTATTACTTGAGTATTACCATCTTCCAGCACAGCTGCAGTTACCATTACTTGAGTATTACCATCTTCCAACACAGCTGCAGTTACTATTACTTGAGTATTACTATCTTCCAGCAGAGCTGCAGTTACTATTACTTGAGTATTACAATCTTCCAGCACAGCTGCAGTTACCATTACTTGAGTATTACCATCTTCCAGCAGAGCTGCAGTTACTATTACTTGAATATTACCATCTTCCAGCACAGCTGCAGTTACTATTACTTGAGTATTACCATCTTCCAGCAGAGCTGCAGTTACTATTACTTGAATATTACCATCTTCCAGCACAGCTGCAGTTACTATTACTTGAGTATTACCATCTTCCAGCACAGCTGCAGTTACTATTACTTGAGTATTACCATCTTCCAGCACAGCTGCAGTTACTATTACTTGAGTATTACCATCTTCCAGCACAGCAGCAGTTACTATTACTTGAGTATTACCATCTTCCAGCACAGCTGCAGTTACTATTACTTGAGTATTACCATCTTCCAGCACAGCTGCAGTTACTATTACTTGAATATTACCATCTTCCAGCACAGCTGCAGTTACTATTACTTGAGTATTACCATCTTCCAGCACAGCTGCAGTTACTATTACTTGAGAATTACCCTCTTCCAGCACAGCTGCAGTTACTATTACTTGAGTATTACCATCTTCCAGCACAGCTGCAGTTACTATTACTTGAGTATTACCATCTTCCAGCACAGCTGCAGTTACTATTACTTGAGTATTACCATCTTCTAGCACAGCTGCAGTTACTATTACTTGAGTATTACCATCTTCCAGCACAGCTGCAGTTACTATTACTTGAGTATTACCATCTTCCAGCACAGCTGCAGTTACTATTACTTGAGTATTACCATCTTCCAGCACAGCTGCAGTTACCATTACTTGAGTATTACCATCTTCCAGCAGAGCTGCAGTTACTATTACTTGAGTATTATCATCTTCCAGCACAGCTGCAGTTACTATTACTTGAGTATTACCATCTTCCAGCACAGCTGCAGTTACTATTACTTGAGTATTACCATCTTCCAGCAGAGCTGCAGTTACTATTACTTGAGTATTACCATCTTCCAGCACAGCTGCAGTTACTATTACTTGAGTATTACCATCTTCCAGCACAGCTGCAGTTACTATTACTTGAGTATTACCATCTTCCAGCAGAGCTGCAGTTACTATTACTTGAGTATTACCATCTTCCAGCACAGCTGCAGTTACTATTACTTGAGTATTACCATTTTCCAGCAGAGCTGCAGTTACTATTACTTGAGTATTACCATTTTCAGCAGAGCTGCAGTTACTATTACTTGAGTATTACCATTTTCCAGCACAGCTGCAGTTACTATTACTTGAGTATTACCATTTTCCAGCAGAGCTGCAGTTACTATTACTTGAGTATTACCATCTTCCAGCACAGCTGCAGTTACTATTACTTGAGTATTACCATTTTCCAGCACAGCTGCAGTTACTATTACTTGAGTATTACCATATTCCAACACAGCTGCAGTTACTATTACTTGAGTATTACCATCTTCCAGCACAGCTGCAGTTACTATTACTTGAGTATTACCATTTTCCAGCACAGCTGCAGTTACTATTACATGAGTATTACCATCTTCCAGCACAGCTGCAGTTACTATTACTTGAGTATTACCATTTTCCAGCACAGCTGCACTTACTATTACTTGAGTATTACCATCTTCCAGCACAGCTGCAGTTACTATTACTTGAGTATTACCATCTTCCAGCAGAGCTGCAGTTACTATTACTTGAGTATTACCATCTTCCAGCAGAGCTGCAGTTACTATTACTTGAGTATTACCATCTTCCAGCAGAGCTGCAGTTACTATTACTTGAGTATTACCATCTTCCAGCACAGCTGCAGTTACTATTACTTGAGTATTACCATCTTCCAGCAGAGCTGCAGTTACTATTACTTGAGTATTACCATCTTCTAGCACAGCTGCAGTTACTATTACTTGAGTATTACCATCTTCCAGCAGAGCTGCAGTTACTATTACTTGAGTATTACCATCTTCCAGCACAGTTGCAGTTACTATTACTTGAGTATTACCATCTTCCAGCAGAGCTGCAGTTACTATTACTTGAGTATTACCATCTTCCAGCATGATCTGTCATAGGCAGATGCAATCTAATTTTTACGAAGAGCTGTATATCACCCCTAGAGCGAGGACCTGGTACACAACACTGTACACAGGAGACAGAGAGAGAGAGAGAGAGAGAGAGAGAGAGAGAGAGAGAGAGAGAGAGAGAGAGAGAGAGAGAGAGAGAGAGAGAACAGGGTATGAGGAATATCTCTAGGAGATAGAGAAGAGAGAGAGAGAAGTGGCTAGAGGAATTTGGAGGTTATATATCCCAACATATACGATAACCAATTAAGAACGAGCAAAGAGGCAGCAGACAAGCTGGTATTTATAAATGAGGCAAAAAAGGAAACACAAGACACGGTGAGAACCGTAGCTACCAACAGGGAAGGTAAGTCTGGCAAAGCTGCTTCACACCTTTGATCGACTTGCTTGTGATTGCCTGGTTGAACCATGGTACTGGTATAACGACGGGGATCCTGCTCGTTATACCCTTACCAACTGCTTCGTTAGTCGGGATTCATCCTGAATGGGTGTGTGACATACAAAGAATAAAGCTTAGCATACTCTTAGTATGGCACATATACAAACATTAGTAGCCATTGGTACTGCACTCAGCTCACACACTAAGGTCCGTGGTTCGATCCCAGGTACGGGTGGAAACATTAGGACGAGTTGGACGAGTTTCCGTAAGACACCTGCTGTAAATGTTCACCCATCAGTAAAATAGGTACCTGGGTGTTAGTGGACTGGTGTGGTCGCATCCTGGGGACAAAACTGACCTAATTTGCCCGAAATACTCTGCATAACAAGGGGCTTTCTATATAGTAGTACGTCATTGATGTCAGCTATGGTCTGTATACCTTGTACATGTACTTGTAGAAATTATTATTATTATTATTATTATTATTATTATTATTATTATTATTATTATTATTATTATTATTATTATGGTAATTTTGTATCAAGATAAATTAGACATATGTCCAACACTTGGGAATCTTTAATGAGTAAACGTTTCGCCACACAGTGGCTTCATCAGTCCATACAAAGGGAATTCTTCACTTTCCTAACCCTTGGGTACGACCTACTTCCACATATGTCAAGTGTGACACCACCTACGACTGCTGCACCTCACCTGACTACACTATATAAGTCACTTCTTCGCACATGTGTTGTATTCTTTTCAAGATTGATGGACTGATTACATCGACTCATGGTTGAGGGACTGATTACCTCAAACTCCTCCTGTTCTTCACCATTCTCCTTCATATGGACTGATGAAGCCACTGTGTGGCGAAACGCTTCCTCAATAAAGATACCCAAGTGTTGCATATGTGTCTAATTTATCAACTTATCGGTTCTCTAAACCATTCATCTACATTTGTGTATAATAACATGTTGATATTTTCTCGGTAGTGACGGCTACTCTGTTTATATTACAGGTACTCATACTGATGAAAGAGAGAGAGAGAGAGAGAGAGAGAGAGAGAGGAAGGGAGGGAGGAAGAGGAAGGGAGGGAGGAAGAGGAAGGGAGGGAGGAAGCAACAATGATGAATGAGAGAGTTTGACAGCCTCAATATTATTACATGCAAATGAACCTATCTTGCTTCACCTTGTTTGTTATACGTGACTCTGCTGGCGTATAGTTGGCTGGCTGGCTGGCTGGATGGATGGCTGGCTGGCTGGCTGGCTGGCTGGCTGGCTGGCTGGCTGGCTGGCTGGTTTGCTAGTTGGCTGGCTGACTGGCTGGTGGTAGTGGTCGTGGATTTTGTGTTGGTAGTGGTAGGGTTGATAGTGGTGGTGGTGGTAGTGCTGGTGGTATTGGTGGTAGTAGCAGTGGTGGTTGTGGCAGTGATGGTGGTAGTAGTGGCAGTGCAGTGAAGGTAGTGGCAGTCACAGGTAACAACAACAAACAACTAACTTAAAGTTGTCAGGTCTGGCAGATCTTCCAGCAACTTAGTAGTAAGTCGTCAAAGTGTCCGTCAATCCCAACTTGCACAAGATGTATACAAATATATAATTTTTGAATCCATTCCTTCCCAGCTGGTTTACATCCCAGCCTCTCAGGCCTCTGGATATTATCCTCTTTCAAACTTCATAATATCCTCCACGAGTCATGATAATATCCTTTTTAAGTCATGGTAATATTTCAGTTGAGTCATGATAATATATTTGTTGAGTCGTCTATCTAACTGACTCTCATAATAAGTAATACCTGTGTGTAGTAATAATAATAATAATAATAATAATAATAATAATAATAATAATAATAATAATAATAATAATAATAATAATAATAATAATAATAATAATAATAATAATAATAATAATAATAATAATAATAATAATAATAATAATAATAATAATAATAATAATAATAATAATAAAATTAGTAATATTAATAAAAATAATAATAAGAAAATTAATAATAATAATAATAATAATAATAATAATAATTATTATTATTAATATTATTATTATTATTATTATTATTATTATTATTATTATTATTATTATTATTATAATAACAATAATAATAATAGTAAATTAATGATAATAATAAATTGATAATAATAATAATAATAATAATAATAATAATAATAATAATAATAATAATAATAATAATAATAATAATAATAATAATAATAATAATAATAATAATAATTATTATTATTATAGTTATAATAGTAACTGTCAAACTCACACAGTAATGGACAATCTAAATAAATTGCCCTGAATAATTAAAATAACGAAGTGTAAAATTAGTTAGGACACAACTGTCATGTTAAGCATGTCTGTACCTGAAGTGTCCGGAAGTGGTATGAATAATAATGCATACACATGTGCACACACACACACACACACACACACACACACACACACACACACACACACACACACACACACACACACACAATAGCGTTCCGATACCTTAGTAAGGAATCGTTCAAGACACTGTACACCGTGTACGTCAGGCCCATACTAGAGTATGCAGCACCAGTTTGGAACCCACACCTGGTCAAGCACGTCAAGAAATTAGAGAAAGGTTTGTGACAAGGTTAGTTCCAGAGCTTAGGGAATGTCCTACGAAGAAAGGTTAAGGGAAATCGGTCTGACAATACTGGAGAACAGGAGGGTTAGGGAAGACATGATAACGACATACAAAATTCTGCGTGGAATAGACAAGGTGGATAGTGACAGGATGTTCCAGAGAGGGGACACAGAAACAAGGGGACACAATTGGAAGTTGAAGACTCATATGAGTCAAAGGGATGTTAGGAAGTATTTCTTCAGCCATAGAGTAGTCAGGAAGTGGAATAGTCTAGCAAGTGATGTAGTGGAGGCAGGAACCATACATAGCTTTAAGACGAGGTATGATAAAGCTCATGGAGCAGGAAGAGAAGGAACCCAGTAGCGATCAGTGAAGAGGCGGGGCCAGGAGCTGAGTCTCGACCCCTGCAATCACAATTAGGTGAGTACAATTAGGTGAGTACACATACACACACAGACACATACACATTCATATATGTACTCACCTAGTTGTGGTTGCAGGGGTCGATTCACAGCTCCTGGCCCCGCCTCTTCACTATGTGTGTGTGTATGTGTGTGAATATATATAATTTGGGAACAAGCTCTCTACATTTTTTAAATATAAGTTGTATACTGTAGTTTTCCAGCAGGTTTTATCCTGCAGGGGACATATTGTGCTGGCACACACCTTCTCTGACCACCATTATCAACCCCAAAGTTTTTTCATCGTTCAGTAAGGCCTCCTTCAGGTAATTTGCATATATGTTAGCCATAATCTTTTTTATCCTCTGCCAAGGACGGCTCATTTCTGCTCTAATGATGTCTCTTCATAGGTTATCTTACGTGATGGACACTCTCATAGCTGGCTGCTCATATTAAACTCTGAGAGAATCCATATATATATATATATATATATATATATATATATATATATATATATATATATATATATATATATATATATATGACAAAACAATCGCAAACAGGCGATCTTAACAATGCAAGATAACCCACGGTGGGTGGAAATCTTTAGCTCAAGTACTTTCACGCTTCTCAGTGCGTCATCAGGAGCTGTGCAATGTTACAAAGGCAACAGGAGAAGTAGGGTAAGTTTTCAGAGTACGGTAGTGTGGAGCCAGCCAGCCAGTCTCTGTCAATGAATACACAGGAGAACGGACGGTGACTAGACCTGTGGTTCTGGCACTTCGCAAGTTCAGTGCTGTATCACTGACCTACGAGGCTTATAATAGGAAATTCTATCCAGACAGACTCTATATATAATATGAAGTTTCTTGGCAATAGGTTCAGCTATGTTGTAGAAGCCGTTGTTCTGGTTGAAGTTGTTGGATATGCAGATAAGTGATGATTCCAGGATTCTTCACACCCAGAGAAGACACTGCTGAGAAGAGATACATAGTCCTTCCCACCAACTCCATTACCAAACAAGTTTCCAACATTTTTTCTAATACCTCATTCCGAGTGTCCACCTCCACATCCACCACAATCAAGGACATTACCAGTAACAGATAGGAAAAACTTCAATCCACTGCAGGGGTATACACAATCCCTTGTAATGGCTGCAGCAAATTATACGTTGGCGAAACATCCAGAGACCTACAAACACGTATTTCAGAACACCAGTACGCAGGCAGATCTGACGACTCAAGGAATGCCTGTGTTCAACACCGAAATTCACACAACCATTTAATCAACTACAGAAACGCAAGACTCATCGCCAGAGAAGACAACACGCAATACCGAAGAATCCTAGAATCTTCACTTATCTGCATATCCAACAACTTCAACCAGAACAATGGCTTCTACAACATAGCTGAACCTATTGCCAAGAAACTTCTTCAACGCTATCCCACCTAGAACTCAAGAATGGAACACTGCAGGTCCTTTAAGTCACACAAGGTTTTAAACTATCACACTACTTTGAAGACTGTCACATGCAGCATTCTCCACCTGACCAAATCTTATAAATACTCATGTTACTCATTTTCCAGGTAGATCTGTCTGTGTTTATTTTTCCACTGTGTCGGTATTTTATACCATTTATTTCCACAAAGAAGACTGGTTAGGTTAAGGCTAGGCTAGGTTAGGTTAGGTTTAGGTTAGGTTAGACTAATGTCAGGTTAGGTTAGGCTAATGTTAGGTTAGGTTAGGTTGATGCTAGGTTAGGTTAGGTTACGTTATGTTAATGTTAGGTTAGGTTATTTTATGTCCTTTTCAATTTTGTTTATTTTTATTTATTTCCTGTGTTTAATGTTTGGGACACCTTGTGATGAATGCCAGTTCGCCCTTATGTCCACTCAGTGAAATGTCCGGAAGTCAAAAATTGTAGGTTGTCTACCCAAACCTAGATGAAACCAGCAACAGCCTGGTTGACCAGGCAAGCACCAGACGAGCCTGGCCTATGTCCGGGCTCTGGGAGTAGAAAAACTCTCGATACTCATCAAAGGCTGTTAACAGTGACTGTTTCTGTTGGCTTTATTTCACACACTGTTTGACATATACATTTTTCTGCCTAAATTTTCATTACAAGGTAAGCCTGTTTATCCAGCTAGGTGTTTATATTAGAGAATGAATTATATAAATATAATTATTTCTGGACGCTAAATTAGCTTTTGAAATAAATCAGTGTCTACCATGGACCTGCCTAGCATGGACCTGCCTAGCATGGACCTGCCTAGCATGGACCTGCCTAGCATGGACCTGCCTAGCATGGACCTGCCTAGCATGGACCTGTCTACCATGGACCTGCCTAGCATGGACCTGCCTAGCATGGACCTGCCTAGCATGGACCTGCCTAGCATGGACCTGCCTAGCATGGACCTGCCTAGCATGGACCTGCCTAGCATGGACATGCCTAGCATGGACCTGCCTAACATGGACCTGCCTAGCATGAACCTGCCTAGTATGGACATGCCTAGCATGGACCTGCCTAGCATGGACCTGCCTAGCATGGACCTGCCTAGCATGGACCTGCCTAGCATGGACCTGCCTAGCATGGACCTGCCTAGCATGGACCTGCCTAGCATGGACCTGCCTAGTATGGACCTGCCTAGCATGGACCTGCCTAGCATGGACCTGCCTAGCATGGACCTGCCTAGCATGGACCTGCCTAGCATGGACCTGCCTAGCATGGACTGCCTAGCATGGACCTGCCTAGATGGACCTGCCTAGCATGACCTGCCTAGCATGGACCTGCCTAGCATGGACCTGCCTAGCATGGACCTGCCTAGCATGGACCTGCCTAGCATGGACCTGCCTAGTATGGACCTGCCTAGCATGGACCCTGCCTGAGCATGGACCTGCCTAGCATGGACCTGCCTAGCATGGACCTGCCTAGCATGGACCTGCCTAGTATGGACCTGCCTGCATGGACCTGCCTAGCATGGACCTGCCTAGCATGGACCTGCCTAGCATGGACCTGCCTAGCATGGACCTGCCTAGCATGGACCTGCCTAGCATGGACCTGCCTAGCATGGACCTGCCTAGCATGGACCTGCCTAGCATGGACCTGCCTAGCATGGACCTGCCTAGCATGGACCTGCCTAGCATGGACCTGCCTAGCATGGACCTGCCTAGCATGGACCTGCCTAGCATGGACCTGCCTAGCATGGACCTGCCAAGCATGGACCTGCCTAGCATGGACCTGCCTAGCATGGACCTGCCTAGCATGGACCTGCCTAGCATGGACCTGCCTAGCATGGACCTGCCTGAGCATGGACCTGCCTAGCATGGACCTGCCTAGCATGGACCTGCCTAGCATGGACCTGCCTAGCATGGACCTGCCTAGCATGGACCTGCCTAGCATGGACCTGCCTAGCATGGACCTGCCTAGTATGGACTGCCTAGCATGGACCTGCCTGTGGATGCCAGTTGGACCTGCCTGCTGGACCTGCCTAGCATGGACCTGCCTAGATGGACCTGCCTAGCTGGACCTGCCTAGTTGGACCTGCCTCATGGACCTGCCTAGCATGGACCTGCCTAGCATGGACCTGCCTAGCATGGACCTGCCTAGCATGGACCTGCCTAGCATGGACCTGCCTAGCATGGACCTGCTAGCATGGACCCTGGACCTCAGCATGGACCTGCCTAGATGGACCTGCCAGATGGACCTGCCTAGCTGGACCTGCCTAGCATGGACCTGCCTAGCATGGACCTGCCTAGCATGACCTGCCTAGCATGGACCTGCCTAGCTGGACCGCCTAGCTGGACCTGCCTAGCTGGACCTGCCAGCTTGGACCTGCCTAGCTGGACCTGCCTGTTGGACCTGCCTAGCATGGACCTGACTCTAGCTGGACCTGCCTAGCATGGACCTGCCTAGCATGGACCTGCCTAGCATGGACCTGCCTATGGACCTGCCTAGCATGGACTGCTGCATGGACCTGCCTAGATGGACCTGCCTAGCATGGACCTGCCTAGATGGACCTGCTAGCATGGACCTGCCTGATGGACCTGCCTAGCATGGACCTGCCTAGCATGGACCTGCCTAGCATGGACCTGCCTAGCATGGACCTGCCTAGATGGACCTGCCTATGGACCTGCCTAGCATGGACCTGCCTAGCATGGACCTGCCTAGCTATGTGTGACCTGCCAGCATGGACCTGCCTAGCATGGACCTGCCTAGCATGGACCTGCCTAGCATGGACCTGCCTAGCATGGACCTGCCTAGCATGGACCTGCCTAGCATGGACCTGCCTAGCATGGACCTGCCCCAGCATGGACCTGCCTAGCATGGACCTGCCTAGCATGGACCTGCCTAGCATGGACCTGCCTAGCATGGACCTGCCTAGCATGGACCTGCCTAGCATGGACCTGCCTAGATGACCTGCCTAGCATGGACCTGCCTAGCATGGACCTGCCTAGCATGGACCTGCCTAGCATGGACCTGCCTAGCATGGACCTGCCTAGCATGGACTGCATGGCTCTAGCATGACCTGTATGACCTGCCTAGCATGGACCTGCCTAGCATGGACCTGCCTAGCATGGACCTGCCTAGCATGGACCTGCCTAGCATGGACCTGCCTAGCATGGACCTGCCTAGCATGGACCTGCCTAGCATGACCTGCCTAGCATGGACCTGCCTAGCATGGACTCCTGATGCCTGCCTAGCTGGACCTGCATGGACCTGCCTAGCATGGACCTGCCTAGCATGGACCTGCTAGCATGGACCTGCCTAGCATGGACCTGCCTAGCATGGACCTGCCTAGCATGGACCTGCCTAGCATGGACCTGCCTAGCATGGACCTGCCTAGCATGGACCTGCCTAGCATGGACCTGCCTAGCATGGACCTGCCTAGCATGGACCTGCCTAGCATGGACCTGCCTAGCATGGACCTGCCTAGCTTGGACCTGCCTAGCATGGACCTGCCTAGCATGGACCTGCCTAGTATGGACCTGCCTAGCATGGACCTGCCTAGCATGGACCTGCCTAGTATGGACCTGCCTAGCATGGACCTGCCTAGTATGGACCTGCCTAGTATGGACATGCCTAGCTTGGACCTGCCTAGCATGGACCTGCCTAGCATGGACCTGCCTAGCTTGGACCTGCCTAGCATGGACCTGCCTAGTATGGACCTGCCTAGCATTGACCTGCCTAGCATGGACCTGCCTAGTATGGACCTGCCTAGTATGGACCTGCCTAGCATGGACCTGCCTAGCATGGACCTGCCTAGTATGGACCTGCCTAGTATAGACCTGCCTAGCATGGACCTGCCTAGTATGGACCTGTCTAGTATAGACCTGCTAGCATGGACCTGCCTAGCATGGACCTGCCTAGTATGTTCCTGCCTAGTATGGACCTGCCTAGCATGGACCTGCCTAGTATAGACCTGCTTAGTATGGACCTGCCTAGTATAGACCTGCCTAGTATGGACCTGCCTAGTATAGACCTGCCTAGTATGGACCTGCCTAGTATAGACCTGCCTAGTATGGACCTGCTTATATACTGCAGACGGATGAGGTGGAGTAATGGTAGACGGAATCACCAATGGAAAAATACATTGGTGTAAGTAGGTGGTGCATATAAGTCAGCAAAGTTTGAAGACTTTCCTGCATCAGATCCCAAGATGTTGCTGTGTTTGACAGAATTTGAATAAATGGTTTAGTAAACAGACACGTTGATAAATGAGACACCTGTGCAAGATTTGGGAATTCTTCAAAGGTTTATATAAGTCCCACCTACTTCCACTAATGGGTTTTTCCAGCGGTGACGCCGTCTACCACCGCTTCACCTCACCTGTCTGCTGTATATAAGTCACTTCTCCGGGCACATACTGATGGAATGTACACATCGACCCGAGACTGAGGGACTGATTACCTCAAACTTCTTTTCTCATCTTCCACCGTTTTCTACACTGGACTGAACAAGCCACTGGCTGGCCAAACTCTTCCACAATAAAGATACGCAAATATTACGCACAAGTGTCTCGGGAGTTTGCTCCACTCATACACAACTCTATTCCCAAACCAATGTTTTCCCCATATTAGTTCTAAATCAAATTTTTTCCAACTTTAGCTCATTGCTGCGAGTCCTGTCTTGGTTAGATATTTTTAACATGTTATTTACATCCCTTTTATTGAATCCTGTCTTCCATCTGTACACATCAATCATATCCTCCCTAATTCCAGGCCTTTCCAGGGAGTCCAGATTTAGTGTCGTCAGTCGATCCTATTAGGAAAGATTTCAGATACATGGAATCAAGGTTTTATGTTCTTATCTCCGAAAAAAGTTTTTTATTCTGATTATTTCATCGTCTAAAAGACGTAGATGAGACACACACACACACACACACACACACACACACACACACACACACGGGGTAAGTTGTGAGAAATTCAGAGGATACCACTGTCATTCTCACTTGGTCCTGTGTATGAGACATAATGTGTGATTTTTAGAATACATTTCTTGTACACTTTGTTCTTGATGAATAAGACAAGATGATGGATCAAACATGTGCAACATCTGGATATCTTCATTAGTAGACGTTTCGCCATCCAGTGGCTTTATTAATAAAATTTTAAGATATTATGTGAAGACTGTATATATAAAAGATGAGGTGTAATCAGTTGCTAAGCCTGAGCCTTGGTGAAGACCACCGTAGTCTTGAAGACTGTCAAGCAGAGGCAGGGAAATTGTTGCTTATATACTGGCGTCAGGCGAGGCAGGTGCAGCAGACCAGGACACTGTCAGTGGTAGGTGGAATTACCCAGTGGAAGTAGGTCATACCCAGGGGATGGACCAGGGGTAAGCAAGAAGGTTGTGGAGACGCCTTCGGTAGGTGGGATTACCCAGCCTTGAACTGTGCTGATAAAACACTGGTGGGGGAAACTCTAGATAGTAAAGATACCCAGATGTGTCTAAATCTTTAACCTACACACACACTATAGTTTAACCTACCCAGGTGTTGCACACCTGTCTAATTCATCATGAATAAGACACATGTGAAACATCTGGATATCTTAACTGTCGAAACTTTGTTTTTAGTGCAGACATCAACGTGCTGGAGAAGAACGTCCAGAAATGGACGCTCTCCATTAATTTCAGTGAAGGAATTTTCTCCTTTCTGGCCACTCTGAAAAGATAGCCAGCCATATTTCTGACACCAATTGTGGCGTCAGAAATACTGCCGGGGACGAGGCACGAGGCTGATAAACCAGACTGCTGGTAGATGGTACCAAGAGTCTGGTTGATCCGGTAGCTAGCAGGGAATCCTGAACTGTAAGACGGGGTGCACCATTACCATGCCATTGTTCAGGCTGTTGAATACACTACTTAACCATGTTACCAATGGTCCAACCACTGGACCATGTTACCAGTGGTCCAACCACTGGACAATGTTACCAGTGGTCCACTGGACCATGTTATCAGTGGTCCAACCACTGGACCATGTTACTAGTGGTCCAAAGACTGGACCATGATACCATTGAACCATGTTACCAGTGGTCCAACCACTGGACCATGTTACCAGTAGTCCAACCATTGAACCATGTTACCAGTGGTCCACCACTGGACCATGTTACCAGTGGTCCACCACTGGACCAAGCTTCTCTGATATTAGAACCTAATTTTGATGAGTTTAAAGCCAAAATTTCTGTTATTTATGTCACACAGCTAAATATTAGGATCCTTAGGTAGCGCTATGCAGTAGGTCATGTCTTGCACCTAATTAGGTAAATATAGTGTTAAAAATATTGTTTGGGCCGCAGACAAGTTGGCCACAATCTGCCGCAGGCCGCATTTTTTCAGTGTTGTGGTTGTTAGAATGGTGGTTGTTAGTGGTGTTTGTTAGTGTTGTGATTGTTAGTGGTGGTTGTTAGTGTTGTGGTTGTTAGTGGTGGTTGTGAGAGTGGAGGTTGTTAGTGTTGTGGTTGTTAGAGTGGTGGTTGTTAGTGTTGTGGTTGTTAGTGGTGGTTGTTAGAGTGGTGGTTGTTAGTGTTGTGGTTGTTAGAATGGTGGTTGTTAGTGGTGGTTGTTAGTGTTGTGATTGTTAGTGGTGGTTGTTAGTGTTGTGGTTGTTAGTTATTGTGGTTGTTAGTGGTGGTTGTGAGAATGGTGGTTGTTAGTGGTGGTTGTTAGTGGTGGTTGTTAGTGTTGTGGATGTTAGTGGTGGTTGTTAGAGTGATGGTTGTTAGTGGTGGTTGTTAGTGTTGTGGTTGTTAGAGTGGTTGTTGTTAGTGTTGTGGTTGTTAGTGTTGTGGTTGTTAGTGGTGGTTGTTAGAGTGGTGATTTTCTTTCTCACTTAGTCTCACTAACATAGTCTCTTATTTAATCACTCCAATTTCTCATTACAACTCATGCCAGCTGCTGTCACCAACAGCTGTTCTCCATCAACACAAAACTTTGCTCTCGATATAAACTAAGACTTAATTAAAATTTAATCAAACTTTAAGACTTCGATTCGCCGAGTTTGTCCAGTGAGACAAAACATATATATATATATATATATATATATATATATATATATATATATATATATATATATATATATATTTTAATATATATATATATATATATATATATATATATATATATATATATATATATATGCAAGACAACCACTATGAAAAAATAGAGGAATTCCAAGCGCTTTCGTGACTACTCACATTATCAAGGAACTATAAAAGGAAACATGACAAGAGGACTTATATAAGGGGCAAGACTACACCTCACAGTCACATCACACTAACAAAGACTACACCTCACAGTAGCGTAACATCTCACGACTCTGTGAAGAGGAAAAACAAGAAAGGACCTTGAATTCGAAGTAAATAACTCATTGCCCTTCCTAGATGTTTTTATTATTAAGGGTAACATTGATTTTAAATTTAAAATTTACAGAAAACCTACAAATAATTGTTCCTATGTACACTATTACTCTTCACATCAAGATAGAGTTAAAGTGTCGGTTTTTTCTTCAATGTTTTTGAGAGCTTTACGTATGTGTAGTCTAGAGTTCATAGATGAAGAAATCTCTAAAATTTATGAAATAGCTAATGATTTAAAATACCCTAGAAACATAATTGATAAATCTTTTAAAATAGCTAGGAATACTTTTTACAATCCCAAAAGGGACAACCAACCTTATTCAACCAAAAATATGTTGGTTCTCCCTTACCATGAAAACTTGGTTGATATGCCTTCCTTTCTTAAGAATTTTAATATCAAAGTTGTATTTAAAAACTTGATACAGTAAAAAGACTTTTGATAAAAATTCCCCCAAAATGCTGACGGATGTGTCTATAAGATTCCTGTAAAATATGCGATAAAGTTTATTATGGTCAAACTGGTAAAGTCTTGAACTAAGATTAAAACAACATAAATATAGCATTAGAACTGGACAAGATTCTAATGCTCTATTTATTCATGTGAGAGACTTTAACCATCCAATTGATTTTCAAAATGCTGAGAAGGTTGTATCAAGCAAGTCCATGGTTGAGAGGAATATAATAGAATCATGTTTCATTAAAAGCAGTTTTGAAAATAATATGAATATTTCTTTTGGTTTATATAAATTGGATTCTTTTATAATTAATAAAATTTGGGAAGAATTTAATGATAAATTGGACTAATCTTAATTCTTGGGAAGAGTTTCAGGTCCTTTCTTGTTTTTCCTCTTCACAGAGTCGTGAGATGTTACGCTACTGTGAGGTGTAGTCTTTGTTAGTGTGATGTGACTGTGAGGTGTAGTCTTGCCCCTTATATAAGTCCTCTTGTCATGTTTCCTTTTATAGTTCCTTGATAATGTGAGTAGTCACGAAAGCGCTTGGAATTCCTCTATTTTTTCATAGTGGTTGTCTTGCATATTCTGATATCACCTGATTACTGTGATCTTTTGCATATATATATATATATATATATATATATATATATATATATATATATATATATATATATATATATATGATATATATATATATATATATATATATATATATATATATATATATATATATATATATATATATATATATATATATATATATATATATATATATGGATTCATTTCTTGCAGACTCATGCAAGAAGATTTTTGAAGACCATTGTTTTGCACATTAATAAATATTTTCAACTATTTGCAATCTTGACTTATCAGTCCAGGTATAAGAGTCATAACATACGTTGCAAAGTTTACTGCTTAACATTCCTGAAACTGAAATTGATGTACGTGGTTTTTATCACGCCTGTGATTATTTATTTGATAAGCAACGCAGGGAGAGTTTTGACCCGAGATGAGGGACTCACAGGCTTACTGAGGCTCTTGGTACCTTTGTAAACCTCGTGACCCGCGTTTAAAACTCTCTTTAAAGCGCTTTCAGACACCGGTTTTTACGTACCTTTGTGTATCAAGCTGAGGTACCTTTACTAAGCAGGTCTTGCTACCTTACTAGAATTCTTCGTATGGTACCCTGTGGTGGTTTTAAGTGCTTGGGGCTTGAGCATCTAGCAGGCTTCTGGGATCGGAGTGCACGAATCAAGTGGTTTTTACGACTTGAAGTGCTGTTGGAGTGTAAGCAAGGTAACATTTCTGAAGGGATTTAGGGAAACCGGCAGGCCGGACTTGAGTCCTGGAGGTGGGAGGTACAGTGCCTGCACTCTGAAGGATGAGTGAGGATATCAGAGTGAAATCTATTTTACATGAAGTACAAACAAACAAGTTTTCGTTTTTCAGATTAAAAAAAATATATAAAAATCTGAAAAATGGTTGAAACGTCAAGTTCAACCTGTTTATTATAGTTGTTGTGGCTGGGTGGTAGACAAGAGTGAGTTAAAGTTACCAGGTACCATACCTGTGTTGAGATGTGACAGGTAGTGTCACCTACCACAACTATCAACTGCCAATATAATTATCCACCACTACCTACCACCACTACCACCATCACCACCTACCACCATCACCAACCATCACCACCACCTACCACCTACCACCTACCACCTACCACCACCACCACCACCTACCACCACCACCACCACCACCACCTACCACCACCACCACCTACCACCACCACCACCTACCACCATCACCACCTACCACCACCACCACCACCTACCACCACCACCAACTACCACCACCACCTACCACCACCACCACCTACCACCTACCACCACCACCACCTACCACCTACCACCTACCACCACCTTTCACCACCACCACCAACTACCACCACCACCTACCACCACCACCACCTACCACCTATCACCTACCACCTACCACCACCTATCACTACCACCACCACTTGCCTTAACATGTCAACATTAGTAAAAATATCGACATTTTCTCCAACTGCACCAAACATAGAGGAAGTTGCTACATCTGTGACTAAACTAAAGCATTAACACGTTTGTATATATTTGAAAAAGTAATAAGCAAGAAAAAATGTAATAGTTGGGCAATGAGTGATTGTGATGGTTTGTTGTTGTTGGTTATTAAGGGCTATGATGGCTTGAGCCGTATGAGCCCTCATCTCTGTGTTGTGGAAAACCGGCCATGCTCAGTGTACTCACCTACTTGTGGTTGCAGGGGTCGAGTCACAGGTCCTGGTGCGTGTGCGTGTGTGTGAGTAACTCTCACAATCGTGAGGTAGAGTGTTAATGTAGATATTTTAAAGCACATATTAACATATCAAAAGAATCATCTGGTATCGGCTATATTTTCACCTCTACCGTAAAAATGGCCGATGCCGACGGATACCTCGACACACCCCAGACACTAAGTATCATCTCTACCACCTCAACCACACGCATTTTTACGCTTAATTTTCCTCTGGGACAAGTAGAGCCTCAGCAGCACGCCTCAGGGCCGCCCACGCTCAATACACTGATGAAAACTTCGGAAATCGTTTGAATAAGCCACTGCTGGCTTGGTATTGGATGGACACACGCGTCCACAGGCTGAACGGGGCTTTGTTTACAGTAACCCAGGAAGTCCTAACGGGAATTGGCATGCAAGGTGGGTTGGAAGGCTTGTTCTACATAAATGTACAGCATTCTGAGGCGTGCAATTCCGTTTTTTAAGGCGTAACGAGGTAATGGAGAGAAAATATCATTATCGCTTCCATTGTTAACATGCCTTGTTTTATATATATAAATGTGTGTATATATATATATATATATATATATATATATATATATATATATATATATATATATATATATATATATATATATATATATATATATATATATATAAATATATATATACATATATTATTATTATTACATAATATGGTACAAATGATTTAAGAGATACATTGTTGATACAGTGTCGATATGTTGAGATCTGCTGCTGCTGCTGCTGCTGCTGCTGCTGCTGCTGCTGCTGCTGCTGCTGCTGCTGCTGCTGCTGCTGCCTGCTGCTGCTGCTGCTGCTGCGCTGCTGCTGCTGCGCTGCTGCTGCTGCTCGCGCTGCTGCTGCCGCTGCCGCGCTGCTGCTGCGCGCTGCTGCTGCTGCTGCGCCTGCTGCCGCCGCTGCTGCTGCCCTGCCTGCTGCCTGCGCTGCCTGCCGCTGCTGCTGCCCTGCTGCCGCTGCTGCCTGCTGCTGCTGCTGCCGCTGCTGTGCTGCGCTGCTGCGCTGCTGCTGCTGCGCTGCTGCTGCTGCTGCTGCTGCTGCTGCGTGATAACGGTAAAAGTAAACACAACAGGGAGCAGAGTAAAGTGGATAAACAGTGAGGTAAATATAAGAGGGATGAAAAGTGGATAAGTAATAAAGTGGATAACCAGCAAAGTGGATAACCAGCAAAGTGGATAAACAAGAAGGTGGATAAACAGGATGTGAGTCCGAGTCATCCACCTCAAAATACAGCTTCATCCATCATGAGTAAGTCAGTCGACACATCACAGTTGCATCCATCATGAGTAAGTCAGTCGACACATCACAGTTGCATCCATCATGAGTAAGTCAGTCGACACATCACAGTTGCATCCATCATGAGTAAGTCAGTCGACACATCACAGTTGCATCCATCATGAGTAAGTCAGTCGACACATCACAGTTGCATCCGTCATGAGTAAGTCAGTCGACACATCACAGTTGCATCTATCATGAGTAAGTCAGTCGACACATCACAGCTGCATCCATCATGAGTAAGTCAGTCGACACATCACAGCTGCATCCATCATGAGTAAGTCAGTCGACACATCACAGTTGCATCCGTCATGAGTAAGTCAGTCGACACATCACAGTTGCATCCGTCATGAGTAAGTCAGTCGACACATCACAGTTGCATCCATCATGAGTAAGTCAGTCGACACATCACAGTTGCATCCATCATGAGTAAGTCAGTCGACACATCACAGTTGCATCCGTCATGAGTAAGTCAGTCGACACATCACAGTTGCATCCGTCATGAGTAAGTCAGTCGACACATCACAGTTTGCATCCGTCATGAGTAAGTCAGTCGACACATCACAGTTGCATCCGTCATGAGTAAGTCAGTCGACACATCACAGTTGCATCCGTCATGAGTAAGTCAGTCGACACATCACAGTTGCATCCGTCATGAGTAAGTCAGTCGACACATCACAGTTGCATCCATCATGAGTAAGTCAGTCGACACATCACAGTTGCATCCAGCCACAGTGTTGTTCCAGCTACAGTGTTGTTCCAGCCACAGTGTTGTTCCAGCCACAGTGTTGTTCCAGCCACAGTGTTGTTCCAGCCACAGTGTTGTTCCAGCCACAATGTTGTTCCAGCCACTGTGTTGTTCCAACAACGGTGTTGTTCCAGCCACTGCGTTGTTCCAGCCACGTTGTTGTTCCAACCACTGTATTGTTCCAGCAACGTTGTTGTTCCAGCCAGAGTGTTGTTCCAGCCACAGTGTTGTTCCAGCCACAGTGTTGTTCCAGCCACAATGTTGTTCCAGCCACTGTGTTGTTCCAACCACGGTGTTGTTCCAGCCACAGTGTTGTTCCAGCCACAGTGTTGTTCCAGCCACGGTGTTGTGACTTCTGCTTCATTAGCTGTGTGGCATGATAAGAGTACACTGCATGTTACTTGGCCTATGTCACACACCTATACAACCATGCCTTCCCGACCAGTGAACCTGATGCTAAGTGTATAATGAGTAGGGGCCCCCCTCCTTATGCTAGCACTTTGGTTCAACCAGCAAATCACTAAGAAGCTGCCAAAGTTGTGAAGCGATGTGGTACACATGTGAACCAGCATTGGCAGCCTTACCTCCGAGTATAGTCGAAGGCGGTTCTCACTGTGTCTCTTGCTTGCATTGCCTTAATGTACATATCCTCTGTATATATTGTACATATCATTGCATGCTGTTTGGTGAAGGAAATATAAGTATTTACTCTCTCTGCTGTGTTTTGCTGGTTCCTCGTTTCTACGTTGGTTATCGTGCCACAACCAGGTGTGCAGGCCACAAGACTACAACAGTGTGCGTAATATCTCCCTCACCCAGCTGGGGAAACTCTGGGACATCCCGAGGAGGGTAAACAAAAGATCCATAATGCTATATTCTAAATACACCGTTAAGGCACAACCTGCTAGTCGGCAGTGTTTGCGTGTCACTGCTGGTAAGAGGCAGTAAGTCTCTACTAGCATCGTCGGGAGAGAGGTCATTAAGAGAGCCTCTTCGGAGATGACAGGTTGAATTACCTTCTACATCAACCTAAAAATAATGGGAGAGGCAGATTCTACGAGGGTTCCTCTGACAGTGAGCAGAGTTAAGCTGACTCAAAGGAAATGAAGTGGGTGTCCCTTGGGCTCAGTTGGTAGAGCCCTCGGCTCACGTAATGAGGGGTCCATGGTTCGATCCCGGGCATAGGTGGAAACGTTGAGCATGTTTCCTGACACCTGCTGTCACTTTTCACCTAGCAGTAAGTACCTGCTGCTAGTCGACTGTTGTGGGTTGCATTCCGGAGGGTGGAAACGTATACCGTAGGAAAGTCTTAGCTTTGAAATAAGCTGAGGCAAGATAACAGCTTTTAGTCTGTAAATTCAACTGTCTTAAAAAAAAAAACAGAAGATAAAGTCTACCTCCGTGTTGTCGACCTAGTAGCGACCAGCGAAGAGCCAGGAGTTGTGACTCGACCCCTGCAACCACAAATAGGTGAGAACTGTTCAGTTACTGAGAGAAAAGTTCTCAGGCAGAGAACTCAGGAGAACCAGACTTCCTTTATTGTTAAGTAAGAGACCACAGATGCAACTAATGTGTCATTTTATTGTGACAACGTTTCGCTCTCCAGGAGCGAAACGTGCACAGATGTACACAGATGTATCCTTTACGTAACAGATACATATGTGTCCGTTTGGCTAACATTCTGTCGATAACTCTACCCAGAATTCCTTTCACTGTCGTGAATAGTCCCAGTGTCTTTTGTTATTTGGGTTTCACTAAAATGTCAGTCATTGAGACGAGTAGTGTGAACTGTCAGTCATTGTGACGAGTAGTGTGAACTGTCAGTCATTGTGACGAGTAGTGGGAACTGTCAGTCATTGTGACGAGTAGTGGGAACTGTCAGTCATTGTGACGAGTAGTGGGAACTGTCAGTCATTGATACGAGTAGTGTGAACTGTCAGTCATTGTGACGAGTAGTGTGAACTGTTAGTCATTGTGACGAGTAGTGGGAACTGTCAGTCATTGTGACGAGTAGTGTGAACTGTCAGTCATTGTGACGAGTAGTGTGAACTGTCAGTCATTGATACGAGTAGTGTGAACTGTCAGTCATTGTGACGAGTAGTGGGAACTGTCAGTCATTGAGACGAGTAGTGGGAACTGTCAATTATTCTGACGAGTAGTGGGAACTGTCAGTTATTGTGACGAGTAGTGTGAACTGTCAATCATTGATACGAGTAGTGTGAACTGTCAATCATTGATACGAGTAGTGTGAACTGTCAATCATTGTGACGAGTAGTGGGAACTGTCAGATACTGTGACGAGTAGTGGGAACTGTCAGTCATTGTGACGAGTAGTGTGAACTGTCAATCATTGTGACGAGTAGTGGGAACTGTCAGTCATTGTGACGAGTAGTGGGAACTGTCAGTCATTGTGACGAGTAGTGGGAACTGTCAGTCATTGTGACGAGTAGTGGGAACTGACAGTCAAGGTGACGAGTAGTGGGAACTGACAGTCAAGGTGACGAGTAGTGGGAACTGACAGTCAAGGTGACGAGTAGTGGGAACTGACAGTCAAGGTGACGAGTAGTGGGAACTGTCAGTCATTGTGACGAGTAGTGGGAACTGACAGTCAATAAGGCCAGCATAATCAAAATCCCTTCTCAGCATATATTTAGCCACTTAAGAGAAGAAAAGGATACTACTAACACATATATACATAAAATATATCCTCTAGGTAAGGCAATACAACATTGAGTCCCACGTATATTCCATAGTGGATCTCATCTCTCACTTTCAATACGATTATTAAAAAACAAAAATTTAAAATCGGCAGATTCTTTCTTCCACTCAAAATTTCTTCACAAATTGAACACTGTTGAAAGTAGCAATGGGTAATTAAAAAACAGACTCATTACACGGCTTTTTTATATATATATAAACGAATAATGCAATTTACTTGATGCTAATGATTTAGCCTTTCGTGCTGTTGCTGTAATTTGAGAGAGACAGACAGAACCCTGTGTTTTTTTTGTACACTGTCAACCCGTGTGAGATATAAACTGACCTAGCTTTAAGTAGAGTCTAAAAAATATAGGTAATTTTCCCTCTGACACATCCACACTCACCATTACTCACAGTTCAGACTTCAGACTAACACTGACACTTCCACACTCATTATTCCTCACAGTTCAGACTTCAGACTACCACTGACACCTCCACACTCATTATTCCTCACAGTTCAGACTTCAGACTAACACTGACACTTCCACACTCATTATTCCTCACAGTTCAGACTTCAGACTAACACTGACACTTCCACACTCATCATTACTCACAGTTCAGACTTCAGACTAACACTGACACCTCCACACTCATCATTACTCACAGTTCAGACTTCAGACTAACACTGACACCTCCACACTCATCATTACTCACAGTTCAGACTTCAGACTAA
Organism: Cherax destructor; assembly: GCA_009830355.1. Taxonomy (NCBI): domain Eukaryota; kingdom Metazoa; phylum Arthropoda; class Malacostraca; order Decapoda; family Parastacidae; genus Cherax; species Cherax destructor. Next base: position 221,703 of record WNWK01000761.1, read on the forward strand.
CACTGACACATCCACACTCATCATTCCTCACAGTTCAGACTTCAGACTTACACTGACACATCCACACTCATCATTCCTCACAGTTCAGACTTCAGACTAACTGAAATATTCATCAGTTTTCAGACCATCGATTTAACAGTCAAATCAACAAAATTATTGATGTTTGTTGACTTAATGATTATTAACAGAGATAAAGTTCTTTATTAGCAATAATTTTGCTGTTGTGGTTGATTGTGGTTAATTGTCGATGATTGTTGTTTATTTGTGGTTGATTATTGTTGATCTGTGGCTGATTGCTGTTGATTTTGGTTGATTGTTGTTGATTCTGTTGTCTTTTTGGCTTTTATATTGTTTTTTTGTTTGTTGTTGTTGTGTTTTTTTTTTATTGTGGTGTGTTTTTTTTTGGTTGTGTGTCGTGTTTTTTTTTTTTGCTAGTTGTTATGTGTTGTGTTTTTTGTTTGTTGTTTGTGGCATGCGCAGATCACGTCATTTTCCTCCTGCGATCATCACAAGTAACCCCACATCCGTCATTCCATCAATAATGAGCTTAAAGCTTATCTCCGGTGTGTGTGTTGAGGGAGAAGCTTCATTCACTCCGCTAACTCTCTTTAGTAAAGGTCAACTAATCAGATTGAGGGAGCGAGCGAGCTTCAAGCTAGATACTCGTGTAACTAGACTCAACCCTTTGGAGGTCAGTCCCTCACCCGCTTCCAGCTGATTACCACATTCTAGAGTTCTGTCAGGAAAGAATAAAATACATGTACAAGGTATTCAGACCATAGCTGACATCAATGACATACCAGTATATATAAAGCCCTTTGTTATGTAGAGCATTTCGGCAACTTAGATCAATTTTGTCCCCAGGATGCGACCCACACCAGCCGACTAACACCCAGGTACCTATTTTACCGATAGGTGAACATAGACAGCAGGTGTCTTAAGGAAACACGTCCTAATGTTTCCACCCGTACCGGGGATCAACCCCCGGACCTCAGTGTGTGAGTTAAGTGCGCTAGCAATCGAGCTACGAGACACCTGAGGCACAATACCGTGACTGGAACAATGTACAGTGCGACTTATGACAACGTTTCAGTCCAACTTGGACTGTTCAGCAGTCACTAACTCCTCTCGTTCTACTACTCCTGGTTTTGCCCCTCTCTCTTATATATACTGGCTCCCTTTCCCTTCGTGCTTCTGTGTGTCTACTTAATGTTCCAATTCGGACAGAAACATTGTAAGTTCCATTCTCCTACGTAGAGGTTACTTGTGTACTGTTCTGACCTCCGTATGAGTGTATAAGATGTACCCAGAGTACTCTCTCTCTCTCTCTCTCTCTCTCTCTCTCTCTCTCTCTCTCTCTCTCTCTCTCTCTCTCTCTCTCTCTCTCTCTCTCTCTCTCTCTCTCTCTCTTGCAACGTACTCAAATTATAAAGTCCGGCAGCTCCATTTATACATGTGGTAAACAATATTGGTGGTGGGTTATATATGGGTCCTCAAAAAAGCTTACATCCGGCATGTACTCTATTCCAGAAAAATATTCTTGATTGCTGTGTTGATTGTGTTGTCTGTGGCAGTGTTGCTGTACGACCTTCGTCAACAGTCACTGCAACACAAGTTGGGGTTGCAGTGTTGTTGTTTTTTTATTTGTTGGTGGTCCATTTGGTGTTGTTGCTGTCGTTGTTGGTGTTTGTTCGTTATTGTTGTTGTTGTAGTGGTTATTCTTGGTGTAGCTGGTGTTGTTGTTGTTGGTGTTGTGGTTGCTGTCCCTCAGTGTTACCAGAGAGGCGAGGGCAGCAGTTTTAAGATGTGTTGATAGCTGGTAGCACTGTCAAAATGGCTGTTGTGTGTTCAGCTCTTTGTTGCTGTTGCCACCACTGCTGCTGCTGTTGTTGCTGCTGCCACCACTGCTGCTGTTGTTGTTGCTGCTGCCACCACTGCTGCTGCTGTTGCTGCTGCTGTCACCACTGCTGCTGTTGTTGTTGCTGCTGCCACCACTGCTGCTGCTGTTGTTGCTGCTGCCACCACTGCTGCTGTTGTTGTTGCTGCTGCCACCACTGCTGCTGCTGTTGCTGCTGCTGTCACCACTGCTGCTGCTGTTGTTGCTGCTGCCACCACTGCTGCTGTTGTTGTTGCTGCTGCCACCACTGCTGCTGCTGTTGCTGCTGCTGTCACCACTGCTGCTACTGTTGTTGCTGCTGCCACCACTGCTGCTCTGTTTGCTGCTGTCACCACTGCTGCTGCTGTTGTGCTGCTGCCACCACTGCTGCTGCTGTTGCTGCTGCTGTCACCACTGCTGCTACTGTTGTTGCTGCTGCCACCACTGCTGCTACTGTTGTTGCTGCTGCCACCACTGCTGCTGCTGTTGCTGCTGCTGCCACCACTGCTGCTGCTGTTGCTGCTGCTGCCACCACTGCTGCTGCTGTTGCTGGTGCCACCACTGCTGCTGCTGTTGCTGCACCACCACTGTGCTGCTGCTGCCACCACTGATGCTGCTGTTGCTGCTGCCACCACTGTGCTGCCCGCCACTGTGCTGCTGCTGCACCACCACGTTGCTGCACCGCCACTGTGGCTGCTCGCCCGTTGCTGCACCACCACTGTTGCTGCACCGCCACTGTTGCTGCTGTTGCTGCACCGCCACTGTTGCTGCACCGCCACTGTTGCTGCTGTTGCTGCACCGCCACTGTTGCTGCACCACCACTGTTGCTGCTTGCCACGCACGATAGTTCTGCACCCCACTGTTTGCATGCTGAGCTTCTGCCCACACTGTGTGCTGGGCCTGAGAACACTGTCTGGGTAGAGCACCAGGTCTGGGTCCAAGACCAGGTCATGGTCCAAGACATCCTAGGCTGGGTCCAAGAGAACACCTAGGTCTGGGCCCAAGAGAACACCTAGGTCTGGGTCCAAGAGAACACCTAGGTCTGGGTCCAAGAGAACACCTAGGTCTGGGTCCAAGAGAACACCTAGGTCTGGGTCCAAGAGAACACCTAGGTCTGGGTCCAAGAGAACACCTAGGTCTGGGTCCAAGAGAACACCTAGGTCTGGGTCCAAGAGAACACCTAGGTCTGGGTCCAAGAGAACACCTAGGTCTGGGTCCAAGAGAACACCTAGGTCTGGGTCCAAGAGAACACCTAGGTCTGGGTCCAAGAGAACACCTAGGTCTGGGTCCAAGAGAACACCTAGGTCTGGGTCCAAGAGAACACCTAGGTCTGGGTCCAAGAGAACACCTAGGTCTGGGTCCAAGAGAACACCTAGGTCTGGGTCCAAGAGAACACCTAGGTCTGGGTCCAAGAGAACACCTAGGTCTGGGTCCAAGAGAACACCTAGGTCTGGGTCCAAGAGAACACCTAGGTCTGGGTCCAAGAGAACACCTAGGTCTGGGTCCAAGAGAACACCTAGGTCTGGGTCCAAGAGAACACCTAGGTCTGGGTCCAAGAGAACACCTAGGTCTGGGTCCAAGAGAACACCTAGGTCTGGGTCCAAGAGAACACCTAGGTCTGGGTCCAAGAGAACACCTAGGTCTGGGTCCAAGAGAACACCTAGGTCTGGGTCCAAGAGAACACCTAGGTCTGGGTCCAAGAGAACACCTAGGTCTGGGTCCAAGAGAACACCTAGGTCTGGGTCCAAGAGAACACCTAGGTCTGGGTCCAAGAGAACACCTAGGTCTGGGTCCAAGAGAACACCTAGGTCTGGGTCCAAGAGAACACCTAGGTCTGGGTCCAAGAGAACACCTAGGTCTGGGTCCAAGAGAACACCTAGGTCTGGGTCCAAGAGAACACCTAGGTCTGGGTCCAAGAGAACACCTAGGTCTGGGTCCAAGAGAACACCTAGGTCTGGGTCCAAGAGAACACCTAGGTCTGGGTCCAAGAGAACACTAGGTCTGGGTCCAAGAGAACACCTAGGTCTGGGTCCAAGAGAACACCTAGGTCTGGGTCCAAGAGAACACCTAGGTCTGGGTCCAAGAGAACACCTAGGTCTGGGTCCAAGAGAACACCTAGGTCTGGGTCCAAGAGAACACCTAGGTCTGGGTCCAAGAGAACACCTAGGTCTGGGTCCAAGAGAACACCTAGGTCTGGGTCCAAGAGAACACCTAGGTCTGGGTCCAAGAGAACACCTAGGTCTGGGTCCAAGAGAACACCTAGGTCTGGGTCCAAGAGAACACCTAGGTCTGGGTCCAAGAGAACACCTAGGTCTGGGTCCAAGAGAACACCTAGGTCTGGGTCCAAGAGAACACCTAGGTCTGGGTCCAAGAGAACACCTAGGTCTGGGTCCAAGAGAACACCTAGGTCTGGGTCCAAGAGAACACCTAGGTCTGGGTCCAAGAGAACACCTAGGTCTGGGTCCAAGAGAACACCTAGGTCTGGGTCCAAGAGAACACCTAGGTCTGGGTCCAAGAGAACACCTAGGTCTGGGTCCAAGAGAACACCTAGGTCTGGGTCCAAGAGAACACCTAGATCTGGGACCAAGCGAACACCTAGGTCTGGGTCCAAGAGAACACCTAGGTCTGGGTCCAAGAGATCACCTAGGTCTGGGTCCAAGAGATCACCTAGGTCTGGGTCCAAGAGAACACCTAGGTCTGGGTCCAAGAGAACACCTAGGTCTGGGTCCAAGAGATCACCTAGGTCTGGGTCCAAGAGAACACCTAGGTCTGGGTCCAAGAGAACACCTAGGTCTTGGTCCAAGAGAACACCTAGGTCTGGGTCCAAGAGAACACGTAGGTCTGGGTCCAAGAGAACACCTAGGTCTGGGTCCAAGAGAACACCTAGATCTGGGTCCAAGAAAACACCTAGGTCTGGGTCCAATAGAACACGTAGGCCTGGGTCCAAGAGAACACGTAGGCCTAAGTCCAAGAGAACACGTAGGCTTGGGTCCAAGAGAACATGTAGGCCTAGGTCCAAGAGAGCATGTAGGCTTGGGTCCAAGAGAACACGTAGGCTTGGGTCCAAGAGAACACGTAGGCTTGGGTCCAAGAGAACACGTAGGCCTGGGTCCAAGAGAACACGTAGGCCTAGGTCCAAGAGAACATGTAGGCCTGGGTCCAAGAGAACATGTAGGCCTGGGTCCAAGAGAACACATAGGCCTAGGTCTAAGAGAACACTTAGGCCTAGGTCCAAGAGAGCATGTAGGCCTGGGTCCAAGAGAGCATGTAGGCCTGGGTCCAAGAGAGCATGTAGGCCTGGGTCCAAGAGAACATGTAGGCCTGGGTCCAAGAGAACACGTAGGCCTGGGTCCAAGAGAGCATGTAGGCCTGGGTCCAAGAGAACACGTAGGCCTGGGTCCAAGAGAACACGTAGGCCTAGGTCCAAGAGAGCATATAGGCCTGGGTCCAAGAGAACATGTAGGCCTGGATCCAAGAGAGCATATAGGCCTGGGTCCAAGAGAACACGTAGGCCTGGGTCCAAGAGAGCATGTAGGCCTAGGTCCAAGAGAGCATGTTGTCCTGGGTCCAAGAGAACATGTAGGCCTGGGTCCAAGAGAGCATGTAGGCCTGGGTCCAAGAGAGCATGTAGGCCTGGGTCCAAGAGAGCATGTAGGCCTGGGTTCAAGAGAACATGTAGGCCTGGGTCCAAGAGAGCATGTAGGCCTGGGTTCAAGAGAACATGTAGGCCTGGGTCCAAGAGAGCATGTAGGCCTGGGTCCAAGAGAACATATAGGCCTGGGTCCAAGAGAACATGTAGGCCTGGGTCCAAGAGAGCATGTAGGCCTGGATGAATTACAACAACTGGATATGCTGAATGTTGAAGACAAAGTAAAACAACTGAAGTTAAATCACGTTTATAAAATTATTCACAAACAGTGTCCAGAATATCTTGGTGCCAAGTTTGTCAAGGCTGGGAACCAAAGCAATTATAATACTAGGGGAAGGGAACACAACTTTGCAATACCCACAGTCAGTGGCCAGGCTTCAAACACATTTAATTGTACAACAGTAAAGGAATGGGATAGACTGCCTGCACATATCAAAGCCTTTCATAGCATGAACCAGTTCCAGAAGAGAGGCAAAAAGTACCTAATGAATGTAGCGACAGAAAGGGAGGATAATTTTTTTTTTATAAAACTCATGTAAATATAAATAACTCAATTTACCTTATTCCTTATGTATGAGAGTATAGTTATACCAACACTCTTGTATGGGTGTGAGGCATGGGTTGTGAATGTTGCAACAAGGAGAAGGCTGGAGGCAGTGGAGATGTCATGTCTGAGGGCAATGTGTGGTGTGAATATAATGCAGAGAATTCGTATTTTGGAAATTAGGAGGAGGTGCGGGATTACCAAAACTATTATCCAGAGAGCTGAGGAGGGGTTGTTGAGGTGGTTCGGACATGTAGAGAGAATGGAACAAAGTAGAATGACTTCGAGAGTGTATAAATCTGTAGTGGAGGGAAGGCGGGGTAGGGGTCGGACTAGGAAAGGTTGGAGGGAGGGGGTAAAGGAGGTTTTGTGTGCGAGGGGCTTGGACTTTCAGCAAGCATGTGTGAGCGTATTTGAAGGGAGTGAATGGAGACAAATGGTTTTTAATACTTGACGTGCTGTTGGAGTGTGAGCAAAGTAACATTTATGAAGGGAGTCAGGGAAACCGGCAGGCCGGACTTGAGTCCTGGAGATGGGAAGTACAGTGTCTGCACTCTGAAGGAGGGGTGTTAATGTTGCAGTTTTATAACTGTAGTGTAAAGCACCCCTCTGGCAAGACAGTGATGGAGTGAATGATGATGAAAGTTTTCCTTTTTCGGGCCACCCTGCCTTGGTGGGAGTCGGCCGATGTGTTAATAAAAAAATAAATTTAAATGTCGTGCAGAATAGGTAAATTTTGCGATTTTGGTTTAAATAGCAATGCTCTTCTTGCCGAAACTTATCTAAAATATATTTAGTTGGGTTAGGCTAAATTAAATTTCGCTTGTTATAATAAGGTTAGGTAAGTTTTCTAAGGTTCTTTTGGTACAAAATTATTAATTTTTACATTAACATAAATAAAAAACTATATCTTTAAGCGTATAAGAGAAACATTATTAGAAAGGACTTAATTTTAAATGAGTTCTTGCTAATTAACGAGTTTTAATTATTCGGCACCACACACACACACACACACACACACACACACACACACACACACACACACACATATATATATATATATATATATATATATATATATATATATATATATATATATATATATATATATATATATATATATATATTTATATGCAAAAGTCACAGTAAACAGGTGATATCAAAATATGCAAAACAACTCATTTGAGAAATTCCAAAGTTACTACTCACATTATCAAGAACTATGATAATGTGAGTAGTCAAAACTTAATATTTCATTTTCATAGTGGTTGTCTTCATATATATATATATATATATATATATATATATATATATATATATATATATATACACACACAAAGATACACACTTGGTGTGTATGTGTGTGTATGCGTGTACGTACATGTGTGTATAAACAGTACTGTGCACACAATACCACCTACCTCAGTGTTGAGGCAACATTCTTGCAGAATGTTACAAACATAAAAACATTTTAAAGACGATATATTAAGGTATAAATTTTCCACAATGTATCGCTCAAAACATTAAATATTTTCCAGCCGGGTTTACCTCACCGCCGCCCATTTTATTCCCGTAATGCTTCGTGGTTTTTCGTAAAGTTACGAATGCGCTGCATTTTGAGAATTCGAGAACGAAGGAATAAAAAAATTCGCGTTCTTTATATTTTTCACGATTCTGATTAGCGGTGATGTTCTTAAAACACAGTCTGATTGGTTGATGGAAACTGTCACATTGCTTCTGATTGGTGGATATAGAGAGTTAATAGCGAATCTGATTGGCAGTTCACAATACATTATGTTGTAAGTGTCACGACGATACATTACAGTGGCCACAACGATACATTACAGTGGCCACAACGATACTTTACTGTGGCCACAACGATACATTACAGTGGCCACAACGATACATTACAGTGGCCACAACGATACATTACAGTGGCCACACCGATACATTACAGTGGCCACAACGATACATTACAGTGGCCACAACGATACATTACAGTGGCCACAACGATACATTACAGTGGCCACAACGATACTTTACAGTGGCCACAACGATACATTACAGTGACCACAACGATACATTACAGTGGCCACAACGATACATTACAGTGACCACAACGATACATTACAGTGGCCACAACGATACATTACAGTGGCCACAACGATACATTACAGTGGCCACAACGATACATTACAGTGGCCACAACGATACATTACAGTGGCCACAACGATACATTACAGTGGCCACAACGATACATTACAGTGACCACAACGATACATTACAGTGGCCACAACGATACATTACAGTGGCCACAACGATACATTACAGTGGCCACAACGATACATTACAGTGGCCACAACGATACATTACAGTGGCCACAACGATACATTACAGTGACCACAACGATACATTACAATGGCCACAACGATACATTACAGTGGCCACAACGATACATTACAATGGCCACAACGATACATTACAGTGGCCACAACGATACTTTACAGTGACCACAACGATACATTACAGTGGCCACAACGATACATTACAGTGACCACAACGATACATTACAGTGGCCACAACGATACTTTACAGTGACCACAACGATACATTACAGTGGCCACAACGATACTTTACAGTGACCACAACGATACATTACAGTGGCCACAACGATACTTTACAGTGGCCACAACGATACTTTACAGTGACCAAAACGATACATTACAGTGACCACAACGATACATTACAGTGGCCACAACGATACTTTACAGTGGCCACAACGATACTTTACAGTGACCAAAACGATACATTACAGTGACCACAACGATACATTACAGTGGCCACAACGATACATTACAGTGGCCACAACGATACATTACAGTGGCCACAACGATACATTACAGTGGCCACAACGATACATTACAGTGGCCACAACGATACATTACAGTGGCCACAACGATACATTACAGTGACCACAACGATACATTACAGTGGCCACAACGATACATTACAGTGGCCACAACGATACATTACAGTGGCCACAACGATACATTACAGTGGCCACAACGATACATTACAGTGACCACAACGATACATTACAGTGGCCACAACGATACTTTACAGTGACCACAACGATACATTACAGTGGCCACAACGATACTTTACAGTGACCACAACGATACATTACAGTGGCCACAACGATACTTTACAGTGGCCACAACGATACTTTACAGTGACCAAAACGATACATTACAGTGACCACAACGATACATTACGATACAGTGGCCACAACGATACATTACGATACAGTGGCCACAACGATACATTACAGTGGCCACAACGATACTTTACAGTGGCCACAACGATACTTTACAGTGGCCACAACGATACATTACAGTGACCACAACGATACTTTACAGTGGCCACAACGATACTTTACAGTGACCACAACGATACATTACAGTGGCCACAACGATACTTTACAGTGGCCACAACGATACTTTACAGTGACCAAAACGATACATTACAGTGGCCACAACGATACATTACAGTGACCACAACGATACATTACAGTGGCCACAACGATACATTACGATACAGTGGCCACAACGATACATTACAGTGACCACAACGATACATTACAGTGACCACAACGATACATTACGATACAGTGGCCACAACGATACATTACGATACAGTGGCCACAACTTGACCTATTTTATATTCAAGACAAACTTGCGTATTGGAAGACAGTTGCAACAATTGTCAAGTTGCAGTTTAACAGTGACAAATGTCCACCAGACGTCAGTGTCACGGGTTGTCTGCAACTTTTCCACGTTGTTGTCTGCAACTTTTCCACGCTGTTGTCTGCAACTTTTCCACGTTGTTGTCTGCAACTTTTCCACGCTGTTGTCTGCAACTTTTCCACGCTGTTGTCTGCAACTTTTCCACGCTGTTGTCTGCAACTTTTCCACGCTGTTGTCAATGCATACAATATCAACAGCAGATTTACGAATGCGAATATTGCATTTACGAAGGTGAATCATGCATTTACAAACGTTAATAAAAGATTTACGAACGTAAATAAAAGATTTACAGTCGTGAAAAATGGGTTCACGACCGAAATTCTGAAATTGGACTGAATTCACTAAAAGAAGAAGAAGAAGAAGAAGAAGAAGAAGAAGAAGAAGAAGAAGAAGAAGAAGAAGAAGAAGAAGAAGAAGAAGAAGAAGAAGAAGAAGAAGAAGAAGAAACTAGATAACGAAAGACTTGTGAATGTTGTTTAAAGAAGTGAGGTCACGAGGTGTCTTCTTAAATCTAATTGGGTATGAAGAAGGTCCCAGTTGCAGTAAAGACTGAGGGGACCCACAGCCTCGGAGATATCTGCCATAGGCCTCTTCAACATCCCACCTCCCCTGCCACCGTATCTTTTATCAAGGAACAAATACAGTAGATATGAACTCACTTCAAGTCGTAATGAACGACTGTCAATAAATAAACAGAAAGGTGGGTGGGTTCGATCCCCGTCCACGGTCCTGTTTATTCACAGTATATATATATTGTACTATGTAGAATAAGACGCTTGTGAAACATTTCGGAATCTTTATTGTGGAAACGTTTCGCCAGGAAGTGGCTTCTTCAGTCCAATGCAGAAAAGAATGTTGAAGGATGAAGAAGAATTTGGGGTAATCAGTCCCATTTTGAACACAAGTGTATGATACAATGTCATCAATGAGACTTTGATATAATCAGACATTCAGCGTCAGAGTTAATCCAAAATTTATCTTTAGTTATGATATATAAGACACAGGTGCAACAGTTAGGTGTCTTATTTCCAAACGTTTCGCCTGCACAGTAGGCTTCTTCAGTCGTATACAGAAGAGTTAGCAGAAGCAGTAAAGATGTGAAGACTATGTCGTCAGTCCATCACCCTTGAAGACGTAGTATTGAGGTGATCAGTCCCTCAACCTGGAGAAGAGTTCCTCCATAGTATATTCCAGACTATAGATATACTCAGAATAACCTACAGAGGCGTTTGCAGGTCAGAAGCATCGTAATGTGAGTTTCAGTGTTGATGAACGTAGAGTTAAACGTTCTCGAAGCATCAATGTTAAACATCAATACCAAACTTTGTAAAAACCGATATTTGTGATATAACAGTAATTGAATATTGGAGTTCACAAAGACTTAAGATATACCAAACAATGTCTAGCCACTAACAGGAAGCATAACAAAACGTAACATATATATATATATATATATATATATATATATATATATATATATATATATATATATATATATATATATATATATAATGTAGGGCGTAATGACAGTAGTTTGTTGGACTATGTATTGGTAGATAAAAGACTGTTGAGTAGACTTCAGGATGTACATGTTTATAGAGGGGCCACAGATATATCAGATCACTTTTTAGTTATAGCTACAGTGGGAGTAAAAGGTAGATGGGATACAAGGAAAATAGAATCAGTAAGTAAGAGAGAGGTGAAGGTTTATAAACTAAAAGAGGAGGTAGTTAGGGTAAGATATAAACAACTATTGGATGATAGATGGGCTAGTGAGAGTGTAGGCAATGGGGTCGAAGATGTATGGGGTAGATTTAAAAATGTAGTGTTAGAGTGTTCAGCAGAAGTTTGTGGTTACAGGCGAGTGGGTGCGGAGGGAAGAGGAGCGATTGGTGGAATGATGATGTAAAGAGAGTAGTAAGGGAGAAAAAGTTAGCATATGAGAGGTTTTTACAAAGTAGAAGTGATGCAAGGAGGGAAGAGTATATGGAGAGAAAAAGAGAGGTTAAAAGAGTGGTGAAGCAATGTAAAAAGAGAGCAGATGAGAGAGTGGGTGAGATGTTATCAGCAAATTTTGTTGAAAATAAGAAAAAGTTTTGGAATGAGATTAATAAGTTGAGGAAGCCTAGAGAACAAATGGATTTGACAGTTAAAAATAGGAGAGGAGAGTTATTAAATGGAGAGTTAGAGGTATCGGGAAGATGGAGAGAATATTTTGAGGATTTGTTAAATGTTGATGAAGACAGGAAGCTGTGATTTCGTGTGTAGGGCAAGGAGGAATAACATCTTGTAGGAGTGTGGAAGAGCCAGTTGTGGGTGTAGGGGAAGTTCGTGAGGCAGTGGGTAGAATGAAAGGGGTAAGGCAGCTGGGATTGATGGGATAAAGATAGAAATGTTAAAAGCAGGTGGGGATATAATTTTGGAGTGGTTGGTGCTATTATTTAATAAATGTATGGAAGAGGGTAAGGTACCTAGGGATTGGCAGAGAGCGTGTATTGTTCCTTTGTATAAAGGCAAAGGGGACAAAAGAGAGTGCAAAAATTATAGGGAATAAGTCTGTTGAGTGTACCTGGTAAAGTGTATGGTAGAGTTATTATTGAAAGAATTAAGAGTAAGACAGAAAGCAGGATAGCAGATGAACAAGGGGCTTTAGGAAAGGTAGGGGTGTGTAGACCAAGTGTTTACAGTGAAACATATAGGTGAACAGTATTTGGATAAGGGTAAAGATGTTTGTGTGGCATTTATGGATTTGGAAAAGGCGTATGATAGGGTAGATAGGGGGCAATGTGGCAGATGTTGCAGGTGTATGGAATAGGAGGAAGGTTACTGAAAGCAGTGAAGAGTTTTATGAGGATAGTGAGGCTCAGGTTAGAGTGTGTAGGAGGGAAGGGACTATTTCCCAGTAAAAGTGGGCCTTAGACAAGGATGTGTGATGTCACCGTGGTTGTTCAATATATTTATAGATGGGGTTGTAAGAGAAGTGAATGCGAGGGTCTTGGCAAGAGGCGTTGGGCTAAAAGATAAAGAAGCAAATACAAAGTGGGAGTTGTCACAGTTGCTTTTTGCTGATGACACTGTGCTTTTGGGAGATTCTGAAGAGAAGTTGCAGAGGTTGGTGGATGAATTTTTTAGGGTGTGTAAAAGAAGAAAATTGAAAGTGAATATAGGAAAGAGTAAGGTGATGAGGATAACAAAAAGAATAGGTGACGAAAGATTGGATATCAGATTGGAGGGAGAGAGTATGGAGGAGGTAAATGTATTCAGATATTTGGGAGTGGACATGTCAGCAGATGGGTCTATGAAGGATGAGGTGAATCATAGAATTGATGAGGGAAAAAGGGTGAGTGGAGCACTTCGGAGTCTTTGGAGACAAAGAACCTTGTCCATGGAAGTAAAGAGGGGAATGTATGAGAGTATAGTTATACCAACGCTCTTATATGGGTGTGAAGCATGGGTGATGAATGTTGCAACGAGGAGAAGGCTGGAGGCAGTGGAGATGTCATGCCTGAGGGGCAATGTGTGGTGTGAATATAATGCAGAGAATTCGGAGTTTGGAAATTAGGAGGAGGTGCAGGATTACCAAAACGACTGTCCAGAGAGCTGAGAAGGGGTTGTTGAGGTGGTTTGGACATGTAGAGAGAATGGAACGAGACAGAGTGACTTCGAGAGTGTATAAATCTGTAGTGGAGGGAAGGCGGGGTAGGGGTCGGCCTAGGAAAGGTTGGAGGGAGGGGGTAAAGGAAGTTTTGTGTGCGAGGGGCTTGGACTTCCAGCAAGCATGTGTGAGCGTATTTGATAGGAATGAATGGAGGCATATGGTTTTTAATACTTGACGTGCTGTTGGAGTGTAGGCAAAGTAACATTTATGAAGGGATTCAGGGAAACCGGCAGGCCGGACTTGAGTTCTGGAGATGGGAAGTACAGTGTCTGCACTCTGAAGGAGGAGTGTTAATGTTGCAGTTTTATAACTGTAGTGTAAAGCACCCCTCTGGCAAGACAGTGATTGAGTGAATGATGATGAAAGTTTTTCTTTTTCGGGCCACCCTGCCTTGGTGGGAATCGGCCGATGTGTTAATAAAAAAAAAATATATATATATATATATATATATATATATATATATATATATACATATATATATATCACTCAGAATTTGACACTCCACAAAGCACTTGTCAGACCTCATCTCCAATACAAAGTTCAGTTTTGGTTCCCAGAAAAATAGATGAAAGATGGGGAGAATCTGGGAGTGAGCAGAGAAAGTCAAGAAAACTCTTGCCTTTATGGAGAAACAAACCCAATAAAGAGAGGATCAAAGAGTTTAATCTGGTCTCTTTTAAGAGATCTGCCCCAGTATTGTTTTAAGAGAGACTAGAAAGAGACCTCGTCTAGTACTGCTTTAAGAGAGAGAGACTACGAAGTGATTAAGCTGTTCTCTTTATTATTCATATTTATAGACTAATAAATCTGGTAATGCCTTAGAAAACGTCGCCAGTTGGACTTGCATGGTCATGGTGTCAGTGGCTTAACAGGTGTCACCGAGGCAGGTGTACTGACCCACACGAGCAAACACTGGGCACGGATACAAACCAATGATCCAACTGGTCCGTCATTGCAGCTGCCGGTGAGTGATCTGGAGGCAGAGGTGTGAAGCTGGTGTTTTATGTCAAGCTCAGGCTGTTCCGTGTGTGTGTTATACAGATGATGGTCTCTCGTAAGCGGACTTACACTGTTGCTTCTCAGTGTTACGGCTTCACGAGCACTGTAGAGAGTGATGGTCTGGCTAAGTCTCAGTGTGTTATCTGCCAGGAAATATTGGGAAATGAAAGCCTTAGACATGAGACAACTGTCTGCTCATCTCAGGATTCAGCAAGCTGAATTTAAGAATAAAGATTTATCGTTTTTTTCGTAGAAAAAGAAAGATATGTTGACTGGTTGTAGAGAACTGACAGTACTAGACACTGTTGATAGACTGAATAGGCTGTGAAGGCCTCTTGCCAGGCTGTATATCAACTCGCTCAAGACAAGAAACCACGCACAGTTGGAGAGCCCCTGGCTGTCTTCAAGAAGGCACTGGACAGGCACCTAAAGTCAGTACCTGACCAGCTGGGCTGTGGTTCGTACGTCATTTCCGTGCGACCAGCAGTAACAGGCTGGTTGATCAGACCCTGATCCACCACGTGCTTGGTCTCAGATTCGGCCGCGGGGGCGTCGACCCCGAAATCCTCTCCAGGTATACACCGTGTTATGGTATAAACCTTGGTAATAGTTACCGACCAATTGATTTAAAAAGACAAGTAATGAAACACCAGCACATATTTATTAGTAAACGTTTCGGTCCTGGGACCTTGATCACTCTGAAGGCTGGGTTCTGCAAGACTGCCTGGATAGGTTCCTGGGCCATGACGCCCGGGCCAAGACCGCCACATGACGCCCTGGGCCACATGACGCCCTGGGCCGCAGTATTTACCGTGTGATGTTTGACTGAGGCAGAAAAAGTTTGGAAATTAAATGATCAATTAAAGTAAATTCAAGTTGGCTCCGTCTGGATGAATCATTGAATCGTTCAATCTCTTTTTTTAATTTACCTAAAACCTTGAGTAGCTTCAAAAAGAGATTGATCAAATGAGTGAGGAGGGCTTTGAGAAAAGGTTGGACAAATGGGTGGGTGGGAATGGATGGTTTTCAGAAAGAGCAGTAGTCCTGCTGGTGTGTTCCTCCATTCTTATGTTCTTACATCATAGAAACTGATGTTAAGGAGGAGTTTCTTCTTTGTAAGACCTTTAACACGACGACCAAGGCTAAGGATATATACGGAAAGGTTGATATATTCTTCACCACTTGTGAACTGAAATGAGTACAATTACCGGCTGCTTACACCGGTGGTGCACCAGTAATGACTGGTATTCGTTCAGAATTTCTGGCTCTTATTAAAGAAAAAAATACTTTGATGTAAACACAAGACACACGCCAAAGCCCTGGCTGCAAAGACTCTTCCTACACTTTTGAACTCAGTGTTCGCTCATGTTATAAAGGCGGTGCACTACTTAACAGGCGATGCTGCCAACAAGAGAATCTTTAAAGCGTTCTGTGAAGAAGTTGGGTCTTAGTATCCATTCTGCCGTGCCACGCAGAAGTCACGTGGTTGTGGAAATGGGAATATGTTGGAGAGACTTGGAAATGTCGAAGAGATTGTTGGTAAAGGATGACGTCCCACGATATTTGTTTAACATCAAGATTACTACAACTTGAACCCTGACGTCCCACGATGTTTCTTCAACATCACTACCTCCCTGACCAGCCCTGCTGGTCAGGGAGGGAGTAAGTCAAGGAAGACAGTACTTGTGGAAGTGCTGGTCAGGGAGGGAGTAAGTCAAGGGAGACAGTAGTTGTGGAAGTGCTGGTCAGGGAGGAAGTAAGTCAAGGGAGACAGTACTTGTGGAAGTGCTGGTCAGGGAGGAGTAAGTCAAGGGAGACAGTACTTGTGGAAGTGCTGGTCCAGGGAGGAAGTAAGTCAAGGAGACAGACTTGTGGAAGTGCTGGTCAGGGAGGAAGTAAGTCAAGGAGACAGTACTTGTGGAAGTGCTGGACAGGAAGGAAGTAAGTCAAGGAGACAGTACTTGTGGAAGTGCTGGTCAGGGAGGAGTAAGTCAAGGGGACAGTACTTGTGGAAGTGCTGGCAGGAGGAAGTAAGTCAAGGAGACAGACTTGTGGAAGTGCTGGCAGGAAGGAAGTAAGTCAAGGAGACAGTACTTGTGGAAGTGCTGGTCAGGGAGGAAGTAAGTCAAGGGAGACAGTACTTGTGGAAGTGCTGGTCAGGGAGGAGTAAGTCAAGGGAGACAGCACTTGTGGAAGTGCTGATCAGGAAGGAAGTAAGTCAAGGAGACAGACTTGTGGAGTGCTGGTCAGGGAGGAAGTAAGTCAAGGGAGACAGTACTTGTGGAAGTGCTGATCAGGAAAGGGAAATAAGTCAAGGGAGACAGTACTTGTGGAAGTGCTGGTCAGGGAGGAGTAAGTCAAGGGGACAGTACTGTGGAAGTGCTGGTCAGGGAGGAAGTAAGTCAAGGGAGACAGCACTTGTGGAGTGCTGGTCAGGAAGGGAGTAAGTCAAGGGAGACAGTACTTGTGGAAGTGCTGGTCAGGGAGGAAGTAAGTCAAGGGGGACAGTACTTGTGGAAGTGCTGGTCAGGGAGGAAGTAAGTCAAGGGAGACAGCACTTGTGGAAGTGCTGATCAGGAAGGGAGTAAGTCAAGGGAGACAGTACTTGTGGAAGTGCTGGTCAGGAGGAGTAAGTCAAGGAGACAGTACTTGTGGAAGTGCTGGTCAGGGAGGAAGTAAGTCAAGGGAGACAGACTTGTGGAAGTGCTGGTCAAGGAGGAGTAAGTCAAGGGAGACAGCACTTGTGGAAGTGCTGGTCCAGGAGGAAGTAAGTCAAGGGAGACAGTACTTGTGGAAGTGCTGATCAGGAGGAGTAAGTCAAGGAGACAGTACTTGTGGAAGTGCTGGTCAGGGAGGAAGTAAGTCAAGGGGGACAGTACTTGTGGAAGTGCTGGTCAGGAGGGAGTAAGTCAAGGGAGACAGTACTTGTGGAAGTGCTGGCAGGGAGGAAGTAAGTCAAGGGGGACAGTACTTGTGGAGTGCTGACAGGAGGGAGTAAGTCAAGGAGACAGCACTTGTGGAAGTGCTGGTCAGGAGGAAGTAAGTCAAGGAGACAGTCCTTGTGGATGTGCTGGTCAGGAGGAAGTAAGTCAAGGGAGACAGTACTTGTGGAAGTGCTGGCCAGGGAGGAAGTAAGTCAAGGGAGACAGTACTTGTGGAAGTGCTGGTCAGTGAGGGAGTAAGTCAAGGGAGACAGTACTTGTGGAAGTGCTGGCCAGGGAGGAAGTAAGTCAAGGGAGACAGTACTTGTGGATGTGCTGGCCAGGGAGGGAGTAAGTCAAGGGAGACAGTACTTGTGGAAGTGCTGGTCAGTGAGGGAGTAAGTCAAGGGAGACAGCACTTGTGGATGTGCTGGTCAGGGAGGGAGTAAGTCAAGGGAGACAGTACTTGTGGAAGTGCTGGTCAGGGAGGAAGTAAGTCAAGGGAGACAGTACTTGTGGAAGTGCTGGTCAGGGAGGAAGTAAGTCAAGGGAGACAGCACTTGTGGAAGTGCTGGTCAGGGAGGAAGTAAGTCAAGGGAGACAGTACTTGTGGAAGTGCTGGTCAGGGAGGAAGTAAGTCAAGGGAGACAGTACTTGTGGAAGTGCTGGTCAGGGAGGAAGTAAGTCAAGGGAGACAGTACTTGTGGAAGTGCTGGTCAGGGAGGGAGTAAGTCAAGGAGACAGTACTTGTGGAAGTGCTGGTCAGGAGGAAGTAGTCAGGAGACAGACTTGTGGAAGTGCTGGTCAGGGAGGAAGTAAGTCAAGGGAGACAGTACTTGTGGAAGTGCTGGTCAGGGAGGAAGTAAGTCAAGGGAGACAGTACTTGTGGAAGTGCTGGTCAGGGAGGGAGTAAGTCAAGGGAGACAGTACTTGTGGAAGTGCTGGTCAGGGAGGAAGTAAGTCAAGGGAGACAGCACTTGTGGAAGTGCTGGTCAGGGAGGGAGTAAGTCAAGGGGGGTGATGGGTAAATGAAGATTGATAGCTCCTGCTTGAGTCTACGTATCTCTTCATTCACCCTATCTCTCTCTCTTTCCTTCCTTGGCCCTTCGCTTCTTCTCTCCCTTCCCTCCCTCTCAACCTTCCTACGCTCTCTCTTCCTTCCTTCCTAAGTATTTTCCTCATTCCGTCACGTCGTTCCTTCTGTCCATATCTGAGTCTCTCTCAATATCTATCTCCCTAACTCCCTCCCTCCCTAAATCCCTCCCTCCCTCCGTCGCTCCCTCGCCCTCTTCCTCCCTCCCTCCCTCCCTCCCTCCCTCCCTCTCTTTGCTTTTCCTCTTGAGATGAAAAAGAGAGATTACACACTATCAGTGGCATTCTTCAAAAGTATGAAAGGTGGAGCACTCAGAGTGAAGGCTTACACTGCTGGAGCCCAGTGCTTGATCACTCACACACTCCTCAAGTGAA
This sequence comes from Cherax destructor, assembly GCA_009830355.1. Taxonomy (NCBI): domain Eukaryota; kingdom Metazoa; phylum Arthropoda; class Malacostraca; order Decapoda; family Parastacidae; genus Cherax; species Cherax destructor. The sequence continues at coordinate 240,623 of WNWK01000761.1, forward strand.
GGCTTACACTGCTGGAGCCCAGTGCTTGATCACTCACACACACTCACTCAGAGTGAAGACTTACACTGCTGGAGCCCAGTGCTTGATCACTCACACACACTCACTCAGAGTGAAGACTTCACTGCTGGGCCAGTGCTGATCACTCCACACACTCACTCAGAGTGAGACTTACACTGGAGCCCAGTGTTTGATCACTCACACACACTCACTCAGAGTGAAGACTTACACTGCTGGAGCCCAGTGTTTGATCACTCACACACACTCACTCAGAGTGAAGACTTACACTGCTGGAGCCCAGTGTTTGATCACTCACACACACTCACTCAGAGTGAAGACTTACACTGCTGGAGCCCATGTGATCACTCCACACTCTCAGAGTGAAGACTCACTGCTGAGCCAGTGCTTGATCACTACCACTCACTCAGAGTGAAGACTTACACTGCTGGAGCCCAGTGCTTGATCACTCACACACACTCACTCAGAGTGAAGACTTACACTGCTGGAGCCCAGTGTTTGATCACTCACACACACTCACTCAGAGTGAAGACTTACACTGCTGGAGCCCAGTGTTTGATCACTCACACACACTCACTCAGAGTGAAGACTTACACTGCTGGAGCCCAGTGCTTGATCACTCACACACACTCACTCAGAGTGAAGACTTACACTGCTGGAGCCCAGTGTTTGATCACTCACACACACTCACTCAGAGTGAAGACTTACACTGGAGCCCATGTTTGATCACTCACACACACTCCTCAGAGTGAAGACTTACACTGCTGGAGCCCAGTGTTGATCACTCACACACACTCACTCAGAGTGAAGACTTACACTGCTGGAGCCCAGTGCTTGATCACTCACACACACTCACTCAGAGTGAAGACTTACACTGCTGGAGCCCAGTGTTTGATCACACACACACTCACTCAGAGTGAAGACTTACACTGCTGGAGCCCAGTGTTTGATCACACACACACACACACACACTCAGAGTGAAGGCTTACACTGCTGGAACCCAGTGTTTGATCACACACACACACACACACACTCAGAGTGAAGGCTTACACTGCTGGAACCCAGTGTTTGATCACACACACACACACACACACACACACACACACACAGGGAACAGGGATTTTGATGAGCTGGAGAGAGAAGAGAGAAGAGAAGCAAGAGATTATATAATAGGAACGCTTCAGTCCGGAGGTCCAAAAGTGGTAATTGCAGTGATGTATAACCCACCACAGAATAGCAGGAGGCCAAGGCAAGAGTATGATGAGAGTAATAGAGCGATGGTTGACACACTGGCAGAACTGGCCAGAAGGGCTCATGCGAGCAGGGCGAAGCTACTGATCATGGGTGACTTCAACCATAAGGAAATTGATTGGGAGAACTTAGAGCCACATGGGGACCAAGAAACGTGGAGGGCTAAGATGATGGAGGTGGTACTGGAAAATCTCATGTACCAACACGTAAGGGACACTACCAGAGAGAGAGGAGAGGACGAACCAGCGAGACTGGACCTAGTATTCACCTTGAGTAGCGCAGATATTGAGGACATCACATATGAAAGCCCCCTTGGGGCCAGTGATCATATGGTTCTAAGCTTTGAATACATAGTAGAGTTACAAGTGGAGGGGGAAGCATGAAGGGCTGGACGAATGAAGCCAAACTACAAGAAAGGTGACTATGTAGGCATGAAGAATTTCCTTCATGGAGTTCAGTGGGACAGAGAGCTGGCAGGGAAGTCAGTAAACGAGATGATGGAATATGTGACAACAATTTGCAAGGAAGCTGAGGAGAAGTTTGTACCCAGGGTAACAGAAATAACGAGAAAGCCAGGATGAGCCCGTGGTTCACCCAAAGGTGCAGGGAAGCCAAAACCAAGTGTGCCAGGGAATGGAAGAAGTATAGAAGGCAAAGGAACCAGGAGAATAAGGAGAGCAGTCGCAGAGCCAGAAATGAATATGCACAGGTAAGAAGGGAGGCCCAAAGACAATACGAGAATGACATAGCAGCGAAAGCCAAATCTGACCCAAAGCTGTTGTACAGCCACATCAGGAGGAGAACAACAGTCAAGGGCCAGGTGATCAGGCTGAGGAAGGAAGGAGGGGAGGTCACAAGAAATGACGGTGAAGTGTGTGAGGAGCTCAACATGAGATTCAAAGAGGTGTTCACAGAGGAGATAGAAGGACCTCCAGAAAGAGGGAGAGGTGGGATACACCACCAGGTGCTGGACACAATACACACAACTGAGGAGGAAGTGAAGAGGCTACTAAGCGAGCTAGATACCTCAAAGGTGATGGGGCCGGATGACATTTCTCCATGGATCCTGAGAGAGGGAGAAGAGGAGCTATGTGTACCACTAACAACAATCTTCAACACGTCTATCGAAACAGGGCAACTACCTGAGATATGGAAGAGAGCAAATGTAGTCCCAATTTTTAAAAAAGGAGACAGGCACGAAGCACTAAACTACAGACCAGTGACACTGACATGTATAGTATGCAAGGTCATGGAGAAGATAGTCAGGAGAAGAGTGGTGGAGCACCTAGAAAGGAATGAGTTTATCAATGACGGCCAACACGGTTTCAGGGATGGGAAATCCTGTGTCACAAACCTATTGGAGTTCTATGACAGGGTGACAGCAGTAAGACAAGAGAGAGAGGGGTGGGTAGATTGCATTTTCTTGGAATGTAAGAAGGCGTTTGACAGTTCCACACAAGAGATTAGTGCAGAATCTGGAGGACCAGGCAGGGATAACAGGGAAGGCACTACAATAGATCAGGGAATACCTGTCAGGAAGACAGCAGCGAGTCATGGTCCGTGGCGAGGTGTCAGAGTGGGCGCCAGTGACGAGTGGGGTTCCACAGGGGTCAGTCCTAGGACCGGTGCTGTTTCTGGTATTTGTGAACGACATGACGGAAGGAATAGACTCCGAAGTGTCCCTGTTTGCAGATGATGTGAAGTTGATGAGAAGAATTCAATCGGACGAGGACCAGGCAGAACTACAAAGGGATCTGGACAGGCTGCAAGCCTGGTCCAGAAATTGGCTCCTGGAGTTCAACCCCACCAAGAGCAAAGTCATGAAGATTGGGAAAGAGCAAAGAAGACCGCAGACGGAGTACAGTCTAGGGAGCCTGAAACTACAAACCTCAAGCAAGGAAAAAGATCTTGGGGTGAGTATAACACCAGGCACATCTCCTGAGGCGCACATCAACCAAATAACTGCTGCAGCATATGGGCGCCTAGCAAACCTAAGAACATCATTCCGACATCTTAATAAAGAATCGTTCAGGACCCTGTACACTGTGTACGTTAGGCCCATACTGGAGTATGCAGCACCAGTTTGGAACCTCAAGGGAGGCTCCTCGGTGCTGCTGATGGGCTCTTGATCCAAGGCACTGGACTTATCCCCTCCTTCCTCGGATCGAACCTGAGTGCCTCTTAGTCCTCCGGGAGCTATATAAGTCTTACGGACTTAGCGCTTCCACCAATGACCTTCATAGATAGATAATACAATGATAATACAATATTTTGTATAATAAAACTATCTATCGAAAAAGATAATACGTTCAATCGATAGATAATATATTGTCTATTGCATTATAAAACTATCTATCAGGACAACTTAATCTATCCACATTTAATATACTATCTACTGCATTGTAAAAAATATCTATCAAAACAGTTTCATTTATTCACAGATAATACATTATTGCACTATATAATTATCTATCGAGAAACACAAATTATCTATCTATCTATCGACCAACACAAAACACGAGACCAAATTCGGTCAGAATTAAAAAAAAAATTATGTAAGAAGGTTGCCAGGGGTAATTGAGTAATTAAAACTGGATAATTAGCAATGAGAAGGCAGTCAGGGTAATTAGGAAAGGCTGCCAGAGTCAAAGTCAAAGAAAATGGCCAAAAGCAATTAAGACAAACAAAGAAAGTTAATTGTTTTGCTGAAGACAATCTTCAAGAAGTATTGTTGGTAAATAATACTGCCTTTTACACACTTAAAAGGCTACGATAACATTCACATTTAAAAGGCTACGGTAACTTTCACTCTTAAAAGGCTGTGGTAACCTTCACTCTTAAAAGGCTGTGGTAACCTTCATCTTAAAAGGCTGTGGTAACCTTCACTCTTAAAAGGCTGTGGTAACCTTCACTCTTAAAAGGCTATGGTAACCTTCACTCTTAAAAGGCTATGGTAACCTTCACTCTTAAAAGGCTATGGTAACCTTCACTCTTAAAAGGCTATGGTAACATTCACTCTTAAAAGGCTATGGTAACCTTCACTCTTGAAAGGCTATGGTAACCTTCACTCTTAAAAGGCTATGGTAACCTTCACTCTTTAAAGGCTATGGTA
>WNWK01000761.1:250000-355000 GCA_009830355.1 Cherax destructor
TTTTGGCTTCAGTTATGTGTCTCAGCTGACTGCTGAAGTGGAGAGCCACCATTCTTATGTTTTCTTGTTCTTCCTTCAGCACTGACGTTCTCCATTCTTATGTTCTTTTGTTCTTATTTCTTCAGTGCTGATGTTCTCAGTTCTTATAGTTAGGAATATAAAATAACACAACACTACGACAGAAACATTGTAACTAATCATTGGTCCAAGAAGGACCGAAACATCATCATAAATTTCGATCTCCCAGTTGAGGGCAATTTGAGAATAGTTACAAGAGAAAACTCCCCCTCCCCCCAAAAAAAAAAATTCATGAAAATATTTTTGGCCTCACCTACTGACATAATGTTCACATATATTTCATCACAGCAGAGTGTTGGAAAATTTAATGTGTTTTTCCGATCATTAGCTTTAATATAAATCTCGATTTATTTATTGAAAATGTGTTTCACTGGCACCCACTTTTTTGTGACTGTCGAAACAGCTCTTCCCTAAGAACCTTTTATTTTCGGAGGTGGAGGGCCAAGCCAGCGGAAGGCGTCGTTCAGATGACCAAAAAGCTCCATTGGCGGGTCATCACGTGCAGAATTAGACACATGTGCAACATCTGGGAATCTTCATTGCAGACGTTTCGCTTTATCAATGCACATGCATGGGTGTAATGGGAAGACTGTATATATTGCTTATATATTACCATCATATAACTAAGCCCAGCTTACTTAACCTAATATTCAGTGGAACCTTCCTTAGTTTTCATAGATAAACAATATACTTTTTTATTATTAATGACGTCTCATAAAAAAAAAATATCCAATATCGCAAATAAGAAAAAAGTCCGTAACGATGACCAGGTGTCGTCACCTGGTTTTGGGACACGGTGGGTCCGCTTTCTACTTACCAAAAGCAACGTTTGGGTGTCGGTGATGATATATACAGTAGCGAATAGATGATGACTGAGACACAAGTGCAACAACTTTATTCAGGAGACGTTTCGCCCACCAGTGGCTTAGAGTATACCACATAGAAAAAAATACTGGAGACGATGGAAGACTTGAAGAAGTAATTTGAGATGATCAGTCTTGATGAAGGTATAAGACACTGTTAGTCCCTCAGTCTTGATGAAGGTATAAGACACTGTTAGTCCCTCAGTCTTGATGAAGGTATAAGACGCTGTTAGTCCCTCAGTCTTGATGAAGGTATAAGAGACTGTTAGTCCCTCAGTCTTGATGAAGGTATAAGACGCTGTTAGTCCCTCAGTCTTGATGAAGGTATAAGACGCTGTTAGTCCCTCAGTCTTGATGAAGGTATAAGAGACTGTTAGTCCCTCAGTCTTGATGAAGGTATAAGAGACTGTTAGTCCCTCAGTCTTGATGAAGGTATAAGACACTGTTAGTCCCTCAGTCTTGATGAAGGTATAAGACACTGTTAGTCCCTCAGTCATAATGAAGGTATAAGACGCTGTTAGTCCCTCAGTCTTGATGAAGGTATAAGACGCTGTTAGTCCCTCAGTCTTGATGAAGGTATAAGAGACTGTTAGTCCCTCAGTCTTTATGAAGGTATAAGACGCTGTTAGTCCCTCAGTCTTTATGAAGGTATAAGACGCTGTTAGTCCCTCAGTCTTGATGAAGGTATAAGACGCTGTTAGTCCCTCAGTCTTGATGAAGGTATAAGAGACTGTTAGTCCTCAGTCTTGATGAAGGTATAAGAGACTGTTAGTCCCTCAGTCTTGATGAAGGTATAAGACACTGTTAGTCCCTCAGTCTTGATGAAGGTATAAGACACTGTTAGTCCCTCAGTCATAATGAAGGTATAAGACGCTGTTAGTCCCTCAGTCATGATGAAGGTATAAGACGCTGTTAGTCCTCAGTCTTTATGAAGGTATAAGACGCTGTTAGTCCCTCAGTCTTTATGAAGGTATAAGACGCTGTTAGTCCCTCAGTCTTATGAAGGTATAAGACGCTGTTAGTCCCTCAGTCTTGATGAAGGTATAAGACGCTGTTAGTCCCTCAGTCTTGATGAAGGTATAAGACGCTGTTAGTCCCTCAGTCTTGATGAAGGTATAAGACGCTGTTAGTCCCTCAGTCTTGATGAAGGTATAAGAGACTGTTAGTCCCTCAGTCTTGATGAAGGTATAAGACACTGTTAGTCCCTCAGTCTTGATGAAGGTATAAGAGACTGTTAGTCCCTCAGTCTTGATGAAGGTATAAGACACTGTTAGTCCCTCAGTCTTGATGAAGGTATAAGACACTGTTAGTCCCTCAGTCATGATGAAGGTATAAGACACTGTTAGTCCCTCAGTCTTGATGAAGGTATAAGAGACTGTTAGTCCCTCAGTCTTGATGAAGGTATAAGACACTGTTAGTCCCTCAGTCTTGATGAAGGTATAAGAGACTGTTAGTCCCTCAGTCTTGATGAAGGTATAAGACGACTGTTAGTCCCTCAGTCTTGATGAAGGTATAAGACGCTGTTAGTCCCTCAGTCTTGATGAAGGTATAAGACACTGTTAGTCCCTCAGTCTTGATGAAGGTATAAGAGCTGTTAGTCCTCAGTCTTGATGAAGGTATAAGACACTGTTAGTCCCTCAGTCTTGATGAAGGTATAAGAGACTGTTAGTCCCTCAGTCTTGATGAAGGTATAAGACGCTGTTAGTCCCTCAGTCTTGATGAAGGTATAAGAGCTGTTAGTCCCTCAGTCTTGATGAAGGTATAAGAGACTGTTAGTCCCTCAGTCTTGATGAAGGTATAAGAACTGTTAGTCCCTCAGTCTTGATGAAGGTATAAGAGACTGTTAGTCCCTCAGTCTTGATGAAGGTATAAGACACTGTTAGTCCCTCAGTCTTGATGAAGGTATAAGACACTGTTAGTCCCTCAGTCTTGATGAAGGTATAAGAGACTGTTAGTCCCTCAGTCTTGATGAAGGTATAAGACACTGTTAGTCCCTCAGTCTTGATGAAGGTATAAGACACTGTTAGTCCCTCAGTCTTGATGAAGGTATAAGACTCTGTTAGTCCCTCAGTCTTGATGAAGGTATAAGACACTGTTAGTCCCTCAGTCTTGATGAAGGTATAAGACACTGTTAGTCCCTCAGTCTTGATGAAGGTATAAGACACTGTTAGTCCCTCAGTCTTGATGAAGGTATAAGACACTGTTAGTCCTCAGTCTTGATGAAGGTATAAGACTGTTAGTCCCTCAGTCTTGATGAAGGTATAAGACACTGTTAGTCCCTCAGTCTTGATGAAGGTATAAGACACTGTTAGTCCCTCAGTCTTGATGAAGGTATAAGACGCTGTTAGTCCCTCAGTCTTGATGAAGGTATAAGACACTGTTAGTCCCTCAGTCTTGATGAAGGTATAAGAGACTGTTAGTCCCTCAGTCTTGATGAAGGTATAAGACCTGTTAGTCCCTCAGTCTTGATGAAGGTATAAGACACTGTTAGTCCCTCAGTCTTGATGAAGGTATAAGACACTGTTAGTCCCTCAGTCTTGATGAAGGTATAAGACACTGTTAGTCCCTCAGTCTTGATGAAGGTATAAGACGCTGTTAGTCCCTCAGTCTTGATGAAGGTATAAGACACTGTTAGTCCCTCAGTCTTGATGAAGGTATAAGACACTGTTAGTCCCTCAGTCTTGATGAAGGTATAAGACACTGTTAGTCCTCAGTCTTGATGAAGGTATAAGACGCTGTTAGTCCCTCAGTCTTGATGAAGGTATAAGACACTGTTAGTCCCTCAGTCTTGATGAAGGTATAGAACGTAGTCCTCAGTCTTGATGAAGGTATAAGACCTGTTAGTCCCTCAGTCTTGATGAAGGTATAAGACACTGTTAGTCCCTCAGTCTTGATGAAGGTATAAGACACTGTTAGTCCTCAGTCTTGATGAAGGTATAAGACACTGTTAGTCCCTCAGTCTTGATGAAGGTATAAGACACTGTTAGTCCCTCAGTCTTGATGAAGGTATAAGACACTGTTAGTCCCTCAGTCTTGATGAAGGTATAAGAGACTGTTAGTCCTCAGTCTTGATGAAGGTATAAGAGACTGTTAGTCCCTCAGTCTTGATGAAGGTATAAGACCTGTTAGTCCTCAGTCTTGATGAAGGTATAAGACACTGTTAGTCCCTCAGTCTTGATGAAGGTATAAGAACTGTTAGTCCCTCAGTCTTGATGAAGGTATAAGACACTGTTAGTCCCTCAGTCTTGATGAAGGTATAAGACACTGTTAGTCCTCAGTCTTGATGAAGGTATAAGACAGCTGTTAGTCCCTCAGTCTTGATGAAGGATAAGACCTGTTAGTCCCTCAGTCTTGATGAAGGTATAAGAGACTTTAGACCTCAGTCTTGATGAAGGTATAAGACACTGTTAGTCCTCAGTCTTGATGAAGGTACAAGACGCTGTTAGTCCCTCAGTCTTGATGAAGGTATAAGACACTGTTAGTCCCTCAGTCTTGATGAAGGTATAAGACACTGTTAGTCCTAGTCTTGATGAAGGTATAAGACACTGTTAGTCCTCAGTCTTGATGAAGGTATAAGACCTGTTAGTCCTCAGTCTGATGAAGGTATAAGACACTGTTAGTCCCTCAGTCATGATGAAGGTATAAGACACTGTTAGTCCCTCAGTCTTGATGAAGGTATAAGACACTGTTAGTCCCTCAGTCTTGATGAAGGTATAAGACACTGTTAGTCCCTCAGTCTTGATGAAGGTATAAGACACTGTTAGTCCCTCAGTCTTGATGAAGGTATAAGACGCTGTTTGGACATTTAGAGAAAATGGAGAAAAAGGGAATGACTAGGAGAGCTGTAAATTTGAGGTGGAGGGAAGAACGGGAAGGGCTGGAGGGAGGGGGTATAGGAGGTTTAGAGTACTAGGAGCTTAGACATCCAACAGGCTTGTGGGACAGTATTAGATAGAAGTGAACGGAAGCAAGTGGTTTTTAAATAGTTTTACATACTGTTGGAGTGTGAGCAAAGTAACATTTATGAAAGCATTCAGGGGAAACCTGGTTAGCCGGACTTGAGTCCTGGAGGGGAACACTACAGCTCCTGAGCTCTGAAGGAGAGGTGGAGATGTAATATTTCGGAAGGTTATCTGAGCAGTGATGTCACAACACTTCTGGGTAGACAGCGATTGAAAGAATGACGGTGAAAGTGTTTCTTCTTTCTGGAGTTACCCTGTCTCGGTGTGTTAAGAAACGAGTAACTGGAGTGTCAAGTTTTTGTATCGAGTGTGAGAGATAGATCCAATGGGAAGTCAGTTCTAAGATAAGAAGAATATGGTTTCTAATCCTCCTCGTTCAGTGAGAGATTTACAGTCATGATCGTGTTACTGTGGTTTGCGGAATCCATCACCAGTAGCAACGACAATGTATATACACCGAGTGGTGTGTATTTCTCAATGTATATACTCTGAGAGTTGATACCGGCAAAAGTACGTGAGCAATCACCAGGACATTTATTTCGGTCCTGGGACCTTGATTACTTCGGAAGTGATCAAGGTCGCAGGACGGAAAAGTTTACTAACAAATATGTCCTGGTGTTTGCTAACTCTGAGATCTTTCATCCTTATTAGAGGTGTTAAAAGTATTCTAGAATGGAGGTAAACAGGAGATATGCAGCCTTAGTGATCCTGGTGTAGTAGAAAGGCTTTAAACCACATTAACCAACTAACCAATAGTAATATTACCCAGGTCAGCATCCAGTGCGGCTCATTTATGTGTCTGCTGGACAGGATTATGGCGTAATGTGTTATTGATTTCGCCCCCCGTGTGTTTAATATAGTGACCGGGAAATGCAGTAATACCCGATGGTCTTCAGAGCTGCACACTTGTGTACAAGCCAGCAACTAGGATAAACCCTACGTACTTACAGGTGGATATGATGGCGTTTGGTCATGGGTAAACGGGCAGTGGGATCGGGCAAGCTTAACTCTCGCCTCTGCTACTCTGTACATTAGCACGTGAGCCATTGTTCCACATTATTAATAATAACACCGAGACTTCCCTGGCTGGCTGGTTAAGCGGACGAGGTGGCAGTGAGCATCTCTTATTGTGAAGTTTTTTTTGGGGGGATTATAAGTTGAGCGACTGTGGTGAGAATTAGCAGGTTGATGGGTTGTATTTTGTTGGTTGATCGTCCACCAAAGATATATACACACTAGTCCTTAAATAAGAGGGATGCAGTCAATATACACCGAGCTATACACTTCTCAGTGTTCAGATACAAAGATATACATACCTTTCCAGTGTATATATATACTGAGATTTATATGTCCACCATCAAGTAGTAACTTGTCTACATGTAGTGTTGTCGACTGTCTACCAGACTGACAGAGATATACACACACACACACAAACAGGAAATCAGACAGTCACGTAGACGGATATATAGACAGACTGACAGACAGGCAACAGACAGGGTGTCAAACACTCAGATAGACAGACACTCAGGAAAACACACTGGGAGACAGATATTCAGGCAGACAGACACTCAGGCAGACAGACACTAAGATAGACACACAGACAGACACACAGTCAAATACAGAGACAGAAGCCCAGAAACAAACACAAACAAAAATACAGATACAGACAGAAGCACAGACAAAGACACACAGACACAGAACAGACAGACAGAGACACACAGACACAGACACAGAAAAACAGACAGACACAAACAGACACACATAGACGCGCAGACTGACACACAGACAGAGAAAAACACACAGAAACAGACAGACACAGACACATAGACACAAAGACAGAAACACAGAGACACAAACAGACACACAGACAGTAGCAGACAGTCACACAGACAGACAAAGACATCCACAGATATACACACATTCAGACAGACAGGCACACACATACAGACATAGACAGACACAGACAGACAGACAGACACAACATAGTGAGGCTCAAGTGAGAATCGGACATGACAGGTAATTAATTACATTACACTGAACACAGCCGCTTTAAACACTTTTTGAAGTGTTTTGGTGGGTGAGGCCAGGTATGTTGCAGGTGTGTAACAGATGTGTAACATGTGTGTAGCAGGTGTGTAACAGTTGTGTAACAGGTGTGTAGCAGGTGTGTAACAGTTGTGTAGCATGTGTGTAATAGATGTGTAACATGTGTAGCAGGTGTGTAACAGTTATGTAGCATGTGTGTAACAGTTGTGTAGCATGTGTGTAATAGGTGTGTACCAGGTGTGTAGCAGTTGAAACACCCTGTAGATTATGTTTTTAAGTGACCAGTTGATGAATGTTATTGGTAACTGATGTTGCTGGTCAACCCTGGTATCTATAGCAGGGATATAGAAGTATATACGGGGATATTGATGTATATACGGGGATATAGATGTATATACGGAGATATAGATGTATATACGGGAATATAGATGTATATAAGGGGATATAGAAGTATACGGGTATATAGATGTATATACGAGGATATAATGGATATACGGGAATATAGATGTATATACCGGGATATTCATTAATGATAGGTACTTCTCAAGAACTTCAAATATCAGGGGTAATACTCTTTCTCTGTCTCTGTCTCTCTGTCTCTGTATCTGTCTCTGTCTCTCTGTCTCTGTCTCTCTCTCTCTCTCTCTCTCTCTCTCTCTCTCTCTCTCTCTCTCTCTCTCTCTCTCTCTCTCTCTCTCTCTCTCTCTCTCTTCTCTCTCTCTCTCTCTCTCTCTCTTCTCTCTCTCATCTTCTCCTCTCCTCTGCTACTCTCTCTCTCTCTCTCTCTACTCTCTCCTCTCTCTCTCTCTCTACTCTGTCTCTCATTCTGCACATCATGATAACTTACTCATCATAAACAAATGTCCTCGGTACATTCTAATGCTGCTATGTGAGTACCCGGTACATAATGCTGCTATGTGAGTACCCGGTACATAATGCTGCTATGTGAGTACCCGGTACATAATGCTGCTATGTGAGTACCCGGTACATAATGCTGCTATGTGAGTACCCGGTACATAATGCTGCTATGTGAGTACCGGTACATAATGCTGCTATGTGAGTACCCGGTACATAATGCTGCTATGTGAGTACCCGGTACATAATGCTGCTATGTGACTACCCGGTACATAATGCTGCTATGTGAGTACCCGGTACATAATCCTGCTATGTGAGTACCCGGTACATAAGGCTGCTATGTGAGTACCCGGTACATAATGCTGCTATGTGAGTACCCGGTACATAATGCTGCTATGTGAGTACCCGGTACATAATCCTGCTATGTGAGTACCCGGTACATAATGCTGCTATGTGAGTACCCGGTACATAATGCTGCTATGTGAGTACCCGGTACATAATGCTGCTATGTGAGTACCCGGTACATAATGCTGCTATGTGAGTACCCGGTTCATAATGCTGCTATGTGAGTACCCGGTACATAATGCTGCTATGTGAGTACCCTGTACATAATGCTGCTATGTGAGTACCCGGTACATAATGCTGCTATGTAAATACCCGGTACATAATGCTGCTATGTAAATACCCGTTACATAATGCTGCTATGTGAGTACCCGGTACATAATGCTGCTATGTGAGTACCCGGTACATAATGCTGCTATGTGAGTACCCGGTACATAATGCTGCTATGTGAGTACCCGGTACATAATGCTGCTATGTGAGTACCCGGTACATAATGCTGCTATGTGACTACCCGGTACATAATGCTGCTATGTGACTACCCGGTACATAATGCTGCTATGTGAGTACCCGGTTCATAATGCTGCTATGTGAGTACCCGGTACATAATGCTGCTATGTGAGTACCCGGTTCATAATCCTGCTATGTGAGTACCCGGTACATATTCCTGCTATGTGAGTACCCGGTACATAATCCTGCTATGTGAGTACCCGGTTCATAATGCTGCTATGTGAGTACCCGGTACATAATGCTGCTATGTGAGTACCCGGTTCATAATGCTGCTATGTGAGTACCCGGTACATAATGCTGCTATGTGAGTACCCGGTTCATAATGCTGCTATGTGAGTACCCGGTTCATAATGCTGCTATGTGAGTACCCGGTACATAATGCTGCTATGTGAGTACCCGGTTCATAATGCTGCTATGTGAGTACCCGGTACATAATGCTGCTATGTGAGTACCCGTTTCATAATGCTGCTATGTGAGTACCCTGTACATAATCCTGCTATGTGAGTACCCGGTTCATAATGCTGCTATGTGAGTACCCGGTACATAATGCTGCTATGTGAGTACCCGGTTCATAATGCTGCTATGTGAGTACCCGGTTCATAATCCTGCTATGTTAGTACCCGGTTCATAATCCTGCTATGTGAGTACCCGGTTCATAATGCTGCTATGTGAGTACCCGGTTCATAATGCTGCTATGTGAGTACCCGGTACATAATGCTGCTATGTGAGTACCCGGTACATAATGCTGCTATGTGAGTACCCGGTACATAATGCTGCTATGTGAGTACCCGGTTCATAATGCTGCTATGTGAGTACCCGGTTCATAATGCTGCTATGTGAGTACCCGGTACATAATGCTGCTATGTGAGTACCCGGTTCATAATGCTGCTATGTGAGTACCCGGTACATAATGCTGCTATGTGAGTACCCGGTTCATAATGCTGCTATGTGAGTACCCGGTTCATAATGCTGATATGTGAGTACCCGGTACATAATGCTGCTATGTTAGTACCCGGTTCATAATCCTGCTATGTGAGTACCCGGTTCATAATGCTGCTATGTGAGTACCCGGTACATAATCCTGCTATGTGAGTACCCGGTACATAATGCTGCTATGTGAGTACCCGGTACATAATGCTGCTATGTGAGTACCCGGTACATAATGCTGCTATGTGAGTACCCGGTACATAATGCTGGTATGTGAGTACCCGGTTCATAATGCTGCTATGTTAGTACCCGGTACATAATGCTGCTATGTGAGTATCCGGTACATAATCCTGCTATGTGAGTACCCGGTACATAATGCTGCTATGTGAGTACCCGGTACATAATCCTGCTATGTGAGTACCCGGTTCATAATCCTGCTATGTGAGTACCCGGTACATAATCCTGCTATGTGAGTACCCGGTACATAATCCTGCTATGTTAGTACCCGGTTCATAATCCTGCTATGTGAGTACCCGGTTCATAATCCTGCTATGTTAGTACCCGGTACATAATGCTGCTATGTTAGTACCCGGTACATAATGCTGCTATGTGAGTACCCGGTTCATAATCCTGCTATGTTAGTACCCGGTTCATAATGCTGCTATGTGAATACCCGGTTCATAATCCTGCTATGTTAGTACCCGGTTCATAATCCTGCTATGTGAGTACCCGGTTCATAATCCTGCTATGTTAGTACCCGGTACATAATGCTGCTATGTTAGTACCCGGTACATAATGCTGCTATGTGAGTACCCGGTTCATAATGCTGCTATGTGAGTACCCGGTACATAATGCTGCTATGTGAGTACCCGGTTCATAATGCTGCTATGTGAGTACCCGGTACATAATGCTGCTATGTGAGTACCCGGTACATAATGCTGCTATGTTAGTACCCGGTTCATAATCCTGCTATGTGAGTACCCGGTACATAATGCTGCTATGTTAGTACCCGGTTCATAATCCTGCTATGTGAGAACCCGGTACATAATGCTGCTATGTGAGTACCCGGTACATAATCCTGCTATGTGAGTACCCGGTTCATAATGCTGCTATGTGAGTACCCGGTACATAATCCTGCTATGTGAGTACCCGGTTCATAATGCTGCTATGTTAGTACCCGGTTCATAATCCTGCTATGTGAGTACCCGGTACAAAATTCAACAATTTGGGAAATGTATGGGTAAAATAAAGGTTGACATCCCAAATTTTAAAAAAATAATATATTTTTTTTTTACAAAGTTCTCTCTAGTCTCCGACAAGGGCGTCTGTCATGCTTGAGGAGGAACGTGAGATGAACGTGAGATGAACAGGTGGCCCACAGTGTGGTAGCAAAGGAACTCTCAGGTGATCCCCTAATTGCAAATCTAATTAAAAACACGGCCTCCAGAAATGCAGGTCAGGTGTTCCAGGTCAGGTGTTCCAGGTCAGGTATTCCAGGTCAGGTGTTCCAGGTCAGGTATTCCAAGCTGAACGTGAATCAAAATCAGTGTTTCCTCTCATTGATGTTCATGTTCACCGCACTGGTACAAGCCTCACTTTTTTTTCTTTTACTGCAAGTTTATGAACAATGGCGTGAACATTCACTATTCTGTCTATGGTAGTTCTGTCAAGAAAAGTGTTCGTGTTTCTCACTTCCTTCGTGACCTCCACTGTTTCTCACTTCCTTCGTGACCTCCACTGTTTCTCACTTCCTTCGTGACCTCCACTGTTTCTCACTTCCTTCGTGACCTCCACTGTTTCTCACTTCCTTCGTGACCTCCACTGTTTCTCACTTCCTTCGTGACCTCCACTGTTTCTCACTTCCTTCGTGACCTCCACTGTTTCTCACTTCCTTCGTCACCTCCACTGTTTCTCACTTCCTTCGTCACCTCCACATCTGAGACTCAGAATCTTCCCTCTGACATTCCAGTCTTCACAGGTCGTTCTCTCGTCGTGTCTAGCTTTATGATTTCACAAACTCTGTCCACTCTCATGCTAAATGGACTTTCTTTTCTCCCAAACACACTTCTCCTGTAAAATCTCCAGTTCTTTGCCGTCTTTCCAGTCCACAGTGTGAAGTTCTAACAACAACCTCCGTTCTCTAGATATCAAACTTGCTTTTTGTCAGACTAATTCCCTTTTCAGTAATTTTTTCATACTTTTGTCACTGATTCTTCCGATGTGTACTTTATTTCCCGCTGCTCTTGACCTTTCCAATACTTTGGTCCTCTGCTCAAACTATCTTCCATTCCTTTGTCTCTTCCAATCCTTTCCTTTTCACCTGTCTTCTGTATTTACTTTGCTTTTCCTGTTCTTACACTTCCTTCTTCCTTTCTTAAGTCAGTTAACCTACTGCAGTGCTACTATGTTCGTTTGCTTTTACTATTACTACTACTACTATTGCTACCACTACTACTACTATTACTAGTACTATTACTAGTACTACCATAATAACTACTTCCACGTCATTGCTGCTAATACTACTATTGCTGCTACCATTAATACTGCTACTATTGCTAATTCTGTTAATTCTACCCTTGTCACTACTACTACTACTACTACTACTACTACTACTACTACTACTATTACTAGCTTATTATCCCTCCCTTCTCCCGACCTGTCTTTTGGTCTTCTCTGTATTTCTCGCCTCATTTGTGACTTTACAATGGTCCAGGTGGGACTTTAAAGTCGTCGTAAAGTTCCTCTCTTGTGTGCGGGTTACCTGCGTTGTGTTCCATGGTATTGTGTCTTTTTATTTTTTAGTAGTAGTAGTCGTAGTAGTAGTCGTAGTAGTAGTCGTAGTAGTAGTAGTAGTAGTAGTAGTAGTAGTAGTAGTATTAGTAGTAGTAGTAGTAGTAGTAGCTATAATATTATATTTCAATTACACACAAGAAATATTACACTCACATCACAGCTGTAATGATTTAAGGGCAAACACAGCTGTTCCCAGACACTGTTTTTCCACTGGAAGATCCGACACCAGAGTGGCTTTCTGATGACCTTAATGGATCATGTGTCGGCCAGAGCTGTTTTTTTTGGGGCCAGGCCAGAGCGATCAACCTAGCCAACTTTTCTTAAAAATATATTTTATCGTCAGTAG
This sequence comes from Cherax destructor, assembly GCA_009830355.1. NCBI lineage: Eukaryota > Metazoa > Arthropoda > Malacostraca > Decapoda > Parastacidae > Cherax > Cherax destructor. The sequence continues at coordinate 262,720 of WNWK01000761.1, forward strand.
TAAATACATTGGAAATATATTGCAAATTTCAGAATTTTCGCGTCGAAATTTACTTTTAGACCCATTCTTGTTAAATGTACGTAATGTGTTGTAGCATACTCCAGCGCCATCTATCCATGGATAAATAAAGTGTAACGAACACTCCACATGGAGACAGAAACTCAGAAGATTGATTGATCTGTATATTTCGACCCCCTTCTGGGGTCCTCTTCGGCAGACACACAAATGAAAGGAGAAACAAGAATTTATAGGGAAGGCTGTGACAAATCTCTGTTGAATCCTGACTTTCTCAGCACATTGTCAGGTGTTGTAATTCCCGAAACACTCGTGTCTTAACCTGATCTTTGCCTCCTCCTCCTCCTCCTCCATTTTCCTCTTGACCTGCCTACTGTATCTCATTTGCTTTTCCCGTCTTCTGGCTTTCCTCTTTCCTGGTTTCTCTTCTTTCCTGGCTTAGGCCAGCAGACCTACTGCAGGTCTCTGTTCTGTTGGGGACAGGTGTTATGTGAATATGTATTATTAGTGGAATATTTCTTACGATATTGTTCCAGCCATGGTATTGTTCCAGCCATGGTATTGTTCCAGTCACGGTATTATGACCTTTTTATTTATTCTTGTTGGCTTTTTTGAGCAGCTCAGAAGTGGTGCCTTTAAAAACACTAATTAGGAAAGATGATATATATGTAGCTGGATTCCTGTAATTTTGGTGAAGTGATAATGGAGATAAAGGTATAAAATACCAACACGATAGAAAAATAAACATAAATGCAGTATAATGCGATCCTTTACTGACAACGTTTCGCCCACACAATGGGCTGTATCAAGTCACAAAGAGATCTAATTAAGCAGTGACGTGGAGAGTCAGGTAGACACTCCAGGTCACTGTACTCATGTACTTTCTGCTCGGGTAGATCTGTTTATGACTTGATAAAGCCCACTGTGTGGGCGAAACGTTGTCAATAAAGAATCGCAGTACACTGCATTGAATTGTTGATGTTGAGCGATTTCCTTCCGGTCTCGTATTGAACACGAATGTGACAGGGAGCGCAGTTTAGGGAAGTGGGCCGTGATGTTACGACACTGATCCTCAAGCAAATTTGGGTTTCTGTCTGCTCTGGGACAGTAATCTGTTATGGAACTCCGTCTTAGTTCTTGTGTTGGAGTGGCACTTGAAGTGAAGTGTTAGGTCGTTGTGGGTAGTCTGGGAAACTTTGAAAGGAAATGTTGCATGTTTTGCTGATTAAGGCGTCAGGAAAGGACAGTGTGGGTGTTTTCTCTCCTTCTTCTTCTTCTTCTCCTCCTCCTCCTCCTCCTCCTCCTCCTCCTCCTCCTCCTTCTTCCAGAGTAAACTGTATGCTGGGTCGATGATGCTGAGGTCATCATTAAGATGAATCAGATCGAGTTACTTGTGAGATATTATTAGCGATCGTCAAAACACCTCATCTAAGACACTGTCAGGGACGATGTTTGTGTGTTCAGCCAGGTAGACCTTCACTGGGAAGTAGCCAGGACTGTCTTGATGGGTCAGTCCTCGCCCATGACAAACCACTATCTGTAGAGAATCTTCAGTCGGAAAGTAATTATAGTTTACACACAACTCAAGGAGATCAGTGCAATCTGGACGTGGCGAAAGAAATACTTTCCCTCTCTCACTCTCTCTCTCTTTCCTCCTGGACACATTAATAGTTTGCTTGAAAAAAAGCGAGATCTAACATATAAGGCAGCAGGTTTCTTGTTTGCATTCTTCGTGTATTTAATTCTTCATAGTAGGAGAGTTTAAAATATTTTACACAGATCATCTCAGCGACGCCACTGACTGTCTTGTGAGGTACTTTGTTTATATCTGAAGAAATGGTTCTCAAAGGCAGTCGTAGTTTGTCAACTTTTAAAAACCCAGACATCCACTGGGGTCATCTGTATACATGTACATAACCAGAACTATGGATAGATTTGCCGACCAGTAGACTGATTACTCGGACCAGTGGACCGGAAAACGAACCGTTGGACCAGGAACTCAGATCACCGGCGTGGACCAGTGGACCATGAACATGGACCAGTGAAGCGGGAACGTGGACAAGAGTGGGCAACTGGAGGTGACAAGGTAGTGTACTGGTCCAGTGGACCAGTGGACCAGGGTAAAACTTGCTACTTTACGATGAAAACTTTGATAAGTTTCTGAATATACTGGCTGTAAACTTGTGAAGGTGAGGCAGCAGGTGCAAGTGAACACTGGTGAACACTGGTGAACACTGGTGAACACTGGTGAACACTGGTGAACACTGGTGAACACTGGTGAACACTGGTGAACACTGGTGAACACTGGTGAACACTGGTGAACACTGGCTGTAAAGAGATGGTGAGTATGAGTGTTAGTATGATTTAAGATACAGTGTATAATTATCAGTATAACAGAAAAGACAGTGTATGATTGTCAGTATGATGGAAGGAGTGTATGACACAGTGTATGACACAGTGTATGACACAGTGTATGACACAGTGTATGACACAGTGTATGACACAGTGTATGACACAGTGTATGACACAGTGTATGACACAGTGTATGACACAGTGTATGACACAGTGTATGACACAGTATATGACACAGTGTATGACACAGTGTATGGCACAGTGTATGACACAGTGTATGACACAGTGTATGACACAGTGTATGACACAGTGTATGACACAGTGTATGACACAGTGTATGACACAGTGTATGACACAGTGTATGACACAGTGTATGACACAGTGTATGACACAGTGTATGACACAGTGTATGACACAGTATATGACACAGTGTATGACACAGTGTATGACACAGTGTATGATTGTCACAAACTATGAAACGAAAGTTTCAGAAGTGTTGAGGACTTTGTGTAAAGAAATAAGATTGTCTATATATGGAAAAAAATAAAAAACCCGACTGTTTAGCAGTGAAAAAGAACCAGTGTCAAGCCAAGTCACATTTCCTCCAGAGCTGAAGATGGCATCTCACACAGCGTAATAATAATGGCTCTTAAATACTGGTTCTCTATCTTATATGCAAAAAGGGGTATGTAAATAAGGAGTATGCAAAAGGGAAGTATGCAAATAGGGAGTATGTCTTAGTATATAGTAAGTGTGCCACTATATATGCATGAGTGTGAAGCATAACCCTTGTTGCAGCCAGGAGGCTGGTTGCAACCAGGATGAGGCTGGTTTCAGCCAGAATGAGGCTACTAGCAGCCAGAATGAGGCTGGTTGCAGCCAGTATAAGGCTGGTTTCAGCCAGAATGAGGCTACTACCAACCAGGATGAGGCTGGTAGCAGCCAGAATGAGGCTACTAGCAGTCAGGATGAGGCTGATTGCAGCCAGTATGAGGCTCGTTTCAGCCAGAATGAGGCTACTAGCAGTCAGGATGAGGCTGGTTGCAACCAGAATGAGGCTACTAGCAGCCAGGATGAGGCTGGTTGCAGCCAGTATGAGGCTGGTTGCAGCCAGTATGAGGCTGGTTACAGCCAGTATGAGGCTGGTTGCAGCCAGTATGAGGCTGGTTGCAGCCAGTATGAGGCTGGTTGCAGCAAGTATGAGGCTGGTTGCAGCCAGGATGAGGCTGGTTGCAGCCAGTATATAGTTCAAAGCGTGGGGGAACAGGTTGTTAAAATGGCTCACTCATATAGAAAATATTGAGCAAAATGGAATGAAGAAGACTTGACATAAATCTGGGGTAGATATGAGGACATCTAGACGGTGTCTTAGTGAAGGTTGGGAGGAGAGTGTGAAGGAAGTAGTGAGAAGCTTCAAGACTAATCACGCAAACATCACCAGGTTTACTCTGAGCGGAGGTTAAGAGGTCTTTAGAATTTGAGGTGTTGCTTGAGCGTGAGGAAGCTAATACTTGAGAGGAGACTCAGTGAAGTATATTCCTCGAGAGGGGAGGTGACCCTCAGTGAAGTATATTCCTCGAGAGGGAAGGTGACCCCTCAGTGAAGTATATTCCTCGAGAGGGGAGGTGACCCCTCAGTGAAGTATATTCCTCGAGAGGGAAGGTGACCCCTCAGTGAAGTATATTCCTCGAGAGGGGAGGTGACCCCTCAGTGAAGTATATTCCTCGAGAGGGGAGGTGATCTACAGTTACTCTGATGGAGTATTTCAATGAAACGTTAGCTCGAAAATCATCATTTTCCTGGTTGCAAGAAATTATCTAGAATTTTTCTTCATTCTTCGAGTTGTAAAAAAAGTCTAAAATATGCAACATTGCAACAGTTATTTAAATTTATTTTCGCAATAAATAATAATCAATTTAATTAGTTCAAAGATCTGAGGAATTTGTTCAGTTTAATATATTTCTGGAAGTTCTTAAGACTGTGAGAATAACAGCACTTTAGTGAACAATAACATCTTGGTGAACAGATGAACAATAACATCTTGGTGAACAGATGAACAATAACATCTTAGTGAACAGATGAACAATAAGATCTTGGTGAACAGATGAACAATAACATCTTGGTGAACAGATGAACAATAACATCTTGGTGAACAGATGAACAATAACATCTTGGTGAACAGATGAACAATAACATCTTGGTGAACAGATGCTGAATCTGATGGAGGAGAGAGAAGTAAAACTGGGCATGTCTTGATGTGTGTGTGAGGGCTCTTGATCCAAGGACTTGTGGCTGCCCCCTTCTTCCTCAGATCAAACCTGATTAACCTCTATTCCACAGGCGCTGATCGACCAGTCAGGTGACTTCATTCCGAAAAAATTTTTGCCTCCACAGTGGCCTTCTTCAGTAGAATAGAGATGAGGCAGCAGAAGTATCCCAGGAGAGAATTCAACTTCAAAGAGGAAACGAGAGTAGAATCAGAGACCACGAATTGACAGGCAAATTTCCATGGACGTGTTTTTTCCCTCGTTCAATTGGAGTCAATATTTTTTTGTCAACAACTTCACCAGCTTATACACAGGTGATCCCACTCACCTGATGATGGTCTGGCTGGGCTGCCAGGCTCCTGCTTTTCCCCTCTCACTCTGCCAACACCTCCAATTATATATATATATGTTATGATAATGAAGTGTTTGTTCACCACGTGTATAGTGTGTATAGTGTGTATAGTGTATATAGTGTATATTGCATAGCATGTGTTTAGCATGCGCACGGTATGCGCATAGCATGTGTGGTATATAGCGGTGTGTCGGTCATACAGTGTTGTTATAGTGACGCGTCCGGCCGGCCTACCTTATCACACATCCCCCATTCCTCCCTCGCCCCCCACTGCCCACCTCAAAGACGGGAGACCCTATGTTCAACCACCACCACCATGAACCACATTCGGTATGTGTCATGTGCCATTTTCCCTACGGCTTACCACACAGTTTAAGGTATGGCAGATGATGCAGCCAGCCAGCCACAAAGCCAGGGAAATGGTGCACCCAACAATGAAAGAAGAGGCACATGTCAGGTGTGTGGAGAGTTTCGAGCACGCAACAGAGATGACCTTATTCGTGCACACAATGGGTGTGCAGGATTACATAGGCCCCCAGCAGAGAGCAGCCCACAGCCTCCACAGGCAGATGTCAATCCCAATGGCAACCTCCTCTCTTGCGAAAACCTTCTGCTGGCATTCAAATCCACTGCTAGCAGTACCCTATCCCACATTCCTAAAGCAGCTCGCCCATATGCAGCAGGGAAATTCACAGACCTTCTTAAGCAGGTGAATGGAGGTTCCACCAATTTAGAAACCCGAGGCACCATTAAAGCATGGCGCAACCTGCTCCTGTTTGGCAATGTTTGTCTTGCAGTTCCTGAACGACGAGGCAAACTGCTAACCACTTCAGTCATCAAGGCGGTGCGCAACTACCCAAGAACAGATAATTGTGTCCCTCTGCCCCACCATCGCAGGAATCACAGAGGTAGACCAAAGAAAAATTCCACTGAAAACGAGAAAATTTGCGCACAGGTTAGCAAAAAAATCGAAGAAGGCAACACAGTGGGAGCAATCAGAATAATTACAAGTGACGACACTGTAGCTCCCAAAGATGAGACCACAGCTCAAGCACTAAGAGACAAGCATCCGACAAGGGACACCATAGCTATCAACAACAACCCTGAAGGAGACCCCATCACTGAACAATTAATTTTGCCAGTATCAGAAGTGTATAAGGCGATAGTGTCATTTCCAGCAGGATCTGCAGGAGGTTACACTGGAATTCGACCACAACACCTCAAAGAGATGGTAAATCCAGTACTCGGAGCATCTGCATCAATTCTCCTCACCGAATTAACAACTTTTGTCAACAACTGCCTGGCTGGGCGAATCCCAGAAGAAATTAAACCTTTCTTTTTTGGAGCCTCATTATGCGCTTTGAAGAAGAAGGATTGGGGAATCAGACCCATTGCTGTTGTTAACACCCTTCGCCGCCTAGTTGCCAAAGCAGCAGTAAGAAACATTCGCCTAGAAGCTGCCAGTTTACTCCAGCCACACCAACTGGGCTTTGGGGTCTCTCAAGGCAGTGAAGCCGCAGCTCATGCGGCAAGGGCCTACATCAGGGACCTATCAGAAGACAAGGCCGTAGTCAAACTTGACTTTAGAAATGCCTTTAATATGGTGAAGAGAGATGTGGTCTTGCCAGCCGTTCGGGATCGGTTCCCCAGTCTCTTTCCCTTCATTTCAGCTGGCTACAGCAAACCCTCGACTCTTTTGTTTGGGGAACATGAAATTCCCTCATCTGAGGGTGTTCAACAGGGTGATCCACTCGCTCCACTTCTCTTCTGTTTGGCAGTAAGAGAACTAACTTCCAGCCTATGCAGCGAGCTCAACATCTGGTACCTGGATGATGGCACTCTGGCAGGTACTAGGGAGTCCTTGTTAGAGGACCTACAACGGGTGAAGACACAAGGAGAAGCCTTAGGACTCATCCTTAATCCCTCAGAGTGTGAAATTATCACAACAAATCAGGAAATAATCAGTGCGGTGCAAACAATCCTCCCAGAAGTCACTACTACCACTCCATCCAACAGTACCCTCCTGGGAGCACCGCTGGGTCACCACGCCATCGACACTGTCCTCAAGGGCAAAGTGAATGACCTGAAAAGAATGGAAGAGAGAATAAGTGATCTTGATGCCCATGATGCCCTGTATCTCCTCACAAGGTGTCTTACTATGCCAAGACTCACTCACTTCCTGAGGTGTGCACCCTCTTTTGAAAACCCAACACTTGACGAGTATGACGCACACCTGAGATCAACCTTCAAGAAGGCACTGAATCTGTCACTAGAGGATCAGCAATGGGAGCAGGCAACCCTCCCAGTGCGACTGGGAGGTATAGAGGTGCGCAAAGCAAGGCAGGTAGCGTTACCTGCATTTCTGTCATCGTGTTTGGCTTCCAGTGGATTAGTCAAGAGGATTGTCCCTGAACGTTTGAGAGGGGTGGTGGGAGCTCAAGACCCCAAGTTCATTGAAGCAGCAGTGCAGTGGGACATCCTGGCAGACTCCTCCAGTAGACCAGCTCCTCCCAAAGAGCACAAACAGTCCCACTGGGACAAACCGATCATGGAAAAAATTTCCAACACAATGCTCACCAACGCTTCAGGAAAGGACAAAGCTCGTCTCCTATCGGTGAAGGCACCACACTCAGGAGATTTCCTTCTTGCTGTTCCCAATTCCTCTCTGGGGACTCGACTCGACCCACAGGCCATTCGGATTGGTGTTGCTCTTCGCCTAGCCGCCCCCATACTCACCTAACATAGGTGTATTTGCGGCAGGGCGACGGCTGACCAATTCGGACTTCATGGTCTAGTGTGTCACACATCAGAATGGAAGTATGCTAGACATGAGGAGGTCAATGACATCATAAAGAGAAGCCTCGCCACAGCCCGTTGCCCAGCTCAACGGGAACCCCAAGTGCAGAGGTCTGATGGAAGTCAAAAGCGTCCTGATGGAGCCACCATGCTACCCTGGAAGGATGGTAAGCAGATTGCTTGGGACTACACCTGTGCTGCCACATTGGCAGACACCTACCTGCCACACTCCTTAGCCGAAGGGGTGGAGCTGCCAGCCACAGGGAGACCCAGAAGACCCGCAAATATGAAGACCTTCCCTCTTGCTATAACTTCATCCCAATAGGGTCGGAGACCCATGGAGCATGGGGCAAGTGTGCTCTAAAGTTTCTCAAGGAGCTGGGTGGAAAAATCATCATAGAAACCAAGGACCACAGGGCGACCAGCTTCCTGTTTCAGAGACTCAGTGTTGCGATCCAGAGGGGAAATGCCTGCAGTATTCTGGGCACGCGGCCCACTGCCGGGGAGTTGGACGAAGTATTTGACATGTAGCTCTGAGTTGTTATCTATGTTGTTTTACTCCCCATTGTATTTTGTATTTTGTCTTGAAATAAAGTTTGTATAAAAAAAAGATGGGGTAGTAGGGGAAGTGGAATATTCAAATGGCTTCAGAAAGAAATCTAAATATTCTTCCTTGAAGTCTTTTTATCCACTTCTCCGAGGCAATGGGTCCCACAATTGACACCAGAGGTGGACCCCATCCTATATATATATATATATATATATATATATATATATATATATATATATATATATATATATATATGTATGTATATATAAATAAATATATATATATATATATATATATATTCTCCTCACCGAATTAACAACTTTTGTCAACAACTGCCTTGCTGGGCGAATCCCAGAAGAAATTAAACCTTTCTTTTTTGGAGCCTCATTATGCGCTTTGAAGAAGAAGGATGGGGGAATCAGACCCATTGCTGTTGGTAACACCCTTCGCCGCCTAGTTGCCAAAGCAGCAGTAAGAAACATTCGCCTAGAAGCTGCCAGTTTACTCCAGCCACACCAACTGGGCTTTGGGGTCTCTCAAGGCAGTGAAGCCGCAGCTCATGCGGCAAGGGCCTACATCAGGGACCTATCAGAAGACAAGGCCGTAGTCAAACTTGACTTTAGAAATGCCTTTAATATGGTGAAGAGAGATGTGGTCTTGCCAGCCGTTCAGGATCGGTTCCCCAGTCTCTTTCCCTTCATTTCAGCTGGCTACAGCAAACCCTCGACTCTTTTGTTTGGGGAACATGAAATTCCCTCATCTGAGGGTGTTCAGCAGGGTGATCCACTCGCTCCACTTCTCTTCTGTTTGGCAGTAAGAGAACTAACTTCCAGCCTATGCAGCGAGCTCAACATCTGGTACCTGGATGATGGCACTCTGGCAGGTACTAGGGAGTCCTTGTTAGAGGACCTACAACGGGTGAAGACACAAGGAGAAGCCTTAGGACTCATCCTTAATCCCTCAAAGTGTGAAATTATCACAACAAATCAGGAAATAATCAATGCGGTGCAAACAATCCTCCCAGAAGTCACTACTACCACTCCATCCAACAGTACCCTCCTGGGAGCACCGCTGGGTCACCACGCCATCGACACTGTCCTCAAGGACAAAGTGAATGACCTGAAAAGAATGGAGGAGAGAATAAGTGATCTTGATGCCCATGATGCCCTGTATCTCCTCACAAGGTGTCTTACTATGCCAAGACTCACTTACTTCCTGAGGTGCGCACCCTCTTTGAAAACCCAACACTTGACGAGTATGACGCACACCTGAGATCAACCTTCAAGAAGGCACTGAATCTGTCACTAGAGGATCAGCAATGGGAGCAGGCAACCCTCCCAGTGCGACTTGGAGGTATAGGGGTGCGCAAAGCAAGGCAGGTAGCGTTACCTGCATTTCTGTCATCGTGTTTGGCTTCCAGTGGATTAGTCAAGAGGATTGTCCCTGAACGTTTGAGAGGGGTGGTGGGAGCTCAAGACCCCAAGTTCATTGAAGCAGCAGTGCAGTGGGACATCCTGGCAGACTCCTCCAGTAGACCAGCTCCTCCCAAAGAGCACAAACAGTCCCACTGGGACAAACCGATCATGGAAAAAATTCCAACACAATGCTCACCAACGCTTCAGGAAAGGACAAAGCTCGTCTCCTAGCGGTGAAGGCACCACACTCAGGAGATTTCCTTCTTGCTGTTCCCAATTCCTCTCTGGGGACTCGACTCGACCCACAGGCCATTCGGATTGGTGTTGCTCTTCGCCAGCCGCCCCCATACTCACCGAACATAGGTGTATTTGCGGCAGGGCGACGGCTGACCAATTCGGACTTCATGGTCTAGTGTGTCACACATCAGAAGGAAGTATGCTAGACATGAGGAGGTCAATGACATCATAAAGAGAAGCCTCGCCACAGCCCGTTGCCCAGCTCAACGGGAACCCCAAGTGCAGAGGTCTGATGGAAGTCAAAAGCGTCCTGATGGAGCCACCATGCTACCCTGGAAGGATGGTAAGCAGATTGCTTGGGACTACACCTGTGCTGCCACATTGGCAGACACCTACCTGCCACACTCCTTAGCCGAAGGGGTGGAGCTGCCAGCCACAGGGAGACCCAGAAGACCCGCAAATATGAAGACCTTCCCTCTTGCTATAACTTCATCCCAATAGGGTCGGAGACCCATGGAGCATGGGGCAAGTGTGCTCTAAAGTTTCTCAAGGAGCTGGGTGGAAAACTCATCATAGAAACCAAGGACCACAGGGCGACCAGCTTCCTGTTTCAGAGACTCAGTGTTGCGATCCAGAGGGAAATGCCTGCAGTATTCTGGGCACGCGGCCCACTGCCGGGGAGTTGGACGAAGTATTTGACATGTAGCTCTGAGTTGTTATCTATGTTGTTTTACTCCCCATTGTATTTTGTATTTTGTCTTGAAATAAAGTTTGTATAAAAAAAAAAAGATGGGGTAGTAGGGGAAGTGGAATATTCAAATGGCTTCAGAAAGAAATCTAAATATTCTTCCTTGAAGTCTTTTTTATATATATATATATATATATATATATATATATATATATATATATATATATATACATATACGTAATTCTCTCTTCAGTCCTTGGCGAGGCAACATTTCAGTTGCAAAATGCCATCAAATATTTGAACTTTTCAGACGCAGTTATTCTTGTATTCGTGAAGTCAATTCATCCTGTGAATCCATTGTGTGAATTGGAATTGTACGAATTTTTCTTTCACCTCAGTGAATACCTTAGCCCTGAGCACTTTCAATTTGAGGCCACCTTTTACACAGAGACCCCCTTTTTTGGAAAGGGGCGGAGGGGGGCTTTAGAATGCATGTTTTTAATCCATTGACGGCGGTATTGAAGGCTTGTTTGCCATACCATGAATTTAGTTGATTTCCTGGTGAAAAATTAGAGTTTTCACACACACACACACACACACACACACACACACAGTTTGGAACCCACACATAGCCAAGCACGTAAGGAAACTAGAGAAAGTGCAAAGGTTTGCAACAAGACTAGTCCCGGAGCTAAGGGGTATGTCCTACGAGGAGAGGTTAAGGGAAATCGACCTGACGACACTGGAGGACAGGAGAGATAGAGGGGATATGATAACGACATATAAAATACTGAGAGGAATCGACAAGGTGGACAGAGACAGAATGTTCCAGAGATGGGACACAGCAACAAGGAGTCACAGTTGGAAGTTGAAGACTCAGATAAATCACAGGGATGTTAGGAAGTATTTCTTCAGTCACAGAGTTGTCGGGAAGTGGAATAGTCTGGGAAGTGATGTAGTGGAGGCAGGATCCATACATAGCTTTAAGGAGAGGTATTATAAAGCTCATGGAGCGGGTAGAGTGACCGAGTAGCTGCCAGTGAAGAGGCAGGGCCAAGAGCTATGACTCGACCCCTGCAACCACAACTAGGTGAGTACAAAACAATAACATTCTCCACCTGACTCTTCACTATGTTCCAATATATATATACTCACTCTCTGCTGACGTGGATCTGTTTGTGACTTGATGAAGGCCGCTGTGTGGGCGAAACAAAGTCAATAAAAGATCACAATATACTTCACTTCTGACTGCTTTCCATTACTCAGGCAAATTCACTTTTTTCCTAATTAAGTTTTTGAGGATGGTAATCAAAGATGAGATCATCAGCCTACAAGACTTGCTGTATTATATATAATGCAAATTGAATGTATAAAATAAGTGGTTTGGTATTTTTTGATAATGTGTCTCTGCCTTTCCGAAATATTTGCATGTGATGGTTTTTAGATATTAAAAAAAAAGAAGAGTTAAGAGTCCAGATTGAAAAATGTTGTTGTTGTTGTTATTATTGGTGTTGTTACTGTTGTTTTTATATTTTGTAGCTCTTGCTGTTGTTTTTTGCTGCTGTTGCTGCTATTCCTGTTGTCGGTGTTGCTGTTGCTGCTGTTCCTGTTGTCGGTGGTGCTGTTGCTGCTGTTGATACTGCTGCTATTATTTTTTTATTTGTTGCTGTTATTGTTAATGTTGTTTATATTGGAATACTTTCTTCGTCAGAAGTCTTGAGAAAGTACGTTCCTGACGCTGTATTTAATAACCTAATGACTCAGTAAAGCTTTTAGCCCTGTGAGAGAGACCTTCCCCAGGTTCACTGTTCTATGGCACTGACTGAACCCCCTGTGATCAGTACAGGGGGATCAGTCCCTCGAGGCTTGAGGGACTGACTCCCTTGTGGTCAGTGCAGGGGGATCAGTCCCTCAAGGCTTGAGGGACTGACTCCCTTGTGATCAATACAGAGGGATCAGTCCCTCGAGGCTTGAGGGACTGACTCCCTTGTGATCAATACAGAGGGATCAGTCCCTTGAGGCTTGAGGGACTGACTCCCTTGTGATCAATATAGAGGGATCAGTCCCTCGAGGCTTGAGGGACTGACTCCCTTGTGATCAATACAGAGGGATCAGTCCCTTGAGGCTTGAGGGACTGACTCCCTTGTGGTCAGTACAGGGGGTCAGTCCCTCGAGGCTTGAGGGACTGACCCACCCTAACTCATCCACACTACTCGATACAGCAACTGAAACAAACACGTGGGTCACACAGAGAAAAAAAATCTATTGAAACTTAGCTGAATCAAGCCTCAAGGGTCACGCTTTCCGGCCACACTCGCGGCCACCATGGCCACAGGTGTGGCCCGACCACACTGCCTCGTTCTGGCGACACATTACCATAAATGAAAATGACAAATTCTGGTACACGCTTTTTGGAAAATTCCTAAAATAGGGAAGTGCTTGTGTTAATGATCTCATTACCTTGTATAACAGCCAGTTTTAACCAGCAAGAAACAAAAACACCTAATGCTTTACCACAACACCTATATATATATATATATATATATATATATATATATATATATATATATATATATATATATATATATATATATATATATATATATATATATATATATATATATAGTGGCTTGGTTTTGGGTGTAAGTACAGTGTCCAGGTATTGTGTATAGATCAAAGAACTCAGGATGGAACTTGGGGAGCCAGTAACTACCCTGATCAATACACCACTGCAAACAGAAGTCGTGACTGAGACGTAGAGAATGTCTAAGATCATTCTTGTCTTGAGACCCTGAGAAAGGTCCTTGACCAGCGTATTACATTAGTTAAGTATGACAGAAATGGGAGAATTTTGGAGAAGGTAATGTTTCTGTCGTAGAGGTTGCAGTTGCAGTAGAGTGTGGCTAAGTGCAAAGTCCTAAGCCTTGTTGCTGAAAATAAGCCTTACAAACATAAATCTATGTGATGTAGAATTAGCTCATACTGAATGTGAGAAAGTCTTGGAAAGTCATTATATGAGATGATGGATATTCTAGCATAGACGTGTTGGTAATGAGAGGACAACTTTATACAATGAAGAAGAACAAGAAGAAGAACAAGAAGTAGAACAAGAACAAGAAGAAATTGCAAATATAAAAGAACAAATTGTTCAACTAAACATGTAGAGAGGAAAACACGAAAAAAAAGTGCAAGAACGTGGAAAATCTACAGAAAGCGAAGGACAGAAGAAAACAAGAAAAATTAAGAGAAGAGCCAGGAATAAACATGTAAAGGTCAGAAGAAAGTCTGAGCGATAATTTGAGAATAACACGACAGGAAAAGTCAAGTCTGAACCAAAACTGAAGCAGTCATAACAGAAGCAAGACGAGAGTAAAACACCAGTAATAAGACTGGAAGGAAGAAGATGAGGAGGAAGAGGAAGAAGAGGAGGAGGAAGAGGAAGAGGAGGAACAAGGAGGAGCTCAGTGACGCGCTGAACAAGAGGTGGAGACAATGACAGCAACAGAGATGTAGAAACCTTGTACACAACACAGGTGTTGGGAACCTTGTACACAACACAGGTGTTGGAAACCTTGTACACAACACAGGTGTTGGAAACCTTGTACACAACACAGGTGTTGGAAACCTTGTACACAACACAGGTGTTGGGAACCTTGTACACAACACAGCTGTTGGAAACCTTGTACACAACACAGCTGTTGGAAACCTTGTACACAACACAGGTGTTGGAAACCTTGTACACAACACAGGTGTTGGAAACCTTGTACACAACACAGGTGTTGGAAACCTTGTACACAACACAGGTGTTGGAAACCTTGTACACAACACAGCTGTTGGAAACCTTGTACACAACACAGGTGTTGGAAACCTTGTACACAACACAGGTGTTGGAAACCTTGTACACAACACAGCTGTTGGAAACCTTGTACACAACACAGCTGTTGGAAACCTTGTACACAACACAGGTGTTGGACACAGTACACACAACACAGGTATTGGACACAGTACACACAACACAGGAGGTGAATTTGTTATGGACTATACTGGATACATCGCCCTTGTGGGCGAAACATCGCCTTAATACTAATTGTGTATTATTCACTGAGAAGCTTGTGTGAACCACTGTAGTGTATAATGACCGAGACAATGTATGTTATGTGTGAACCACTGTAGTGTATAATGAACGAGACAATGGATGTTATGTCTGAACCACTGTAGTGTATAATGAACGAGACAATGGATGTTATGTCTGAACCACTGTAGTGTATAATGAACGAGACAATGGATTTTATGTCTGAACAACTGTAGTGTATAATGAACGAGACAATGGATGTTATGTCTGAACCACTGTAGTGTATAATGAACGAGACAATGGATGTTATGTCTGAACCACTGTAGTGTATAATGAACGAGACAATGGATGTTATGTCTGAACCACTGTAGTGTATAATGACCGAGGCAATGGATGTTATGTCTGAACCACTGTAGTGTATAATGAACGAGACAATGTATGTTATGTCTGAACCACTGTAGTGTATAATGAACGAGACAATGGATGTTGCAAGTGCCAGAGATGTGCAAGACAGCGAATGTAGACCCAGTATTTAAGAAAGTAGACACACAGGGAATGTAGACCCAGTATTTAAGAAAGTAGACAGACAAGGAATGTAGACCCAGTATTTAAGAAAGTAGACAGACAGGGAATGTAGACCCAGTATTTAAGAAAGTAGACACACAGGGAATGTAGACCCAGTATTTAAGAAAGTAGACACACAGGGAATGTAGACCCAGTATTTAAGAAAGTAGACACACAGGGAATGTAGACCCAGTATTTAAGAAAGTAGACAGACAAGGAATGTACACCCAGTATTTAAGAAAGTAGACAGACAGGGAATGTAGACCCAGTATTTAAGAAAGTAGACAGACAGGGAATGTAGACCCAGTATTTAAGAAAGTAGACAGACAGGGAATGTAGACCCAGTATTTAAGAAAGTAGACAGACAGGAAGCGTTAGACTACAGACAAGTGTCACTGACTTGCTTACCAAGCCTTGTAATGGTGGAGCACTGGTGGTGGTGGAGCACTGGTGGTGGTGGAGCACTGGTGGTGGTGGAGCACTGGTAGTGGTGGAGCACTGGTGGTGGTGGAGCACTGGTGGTGGTGGAGCACTGGTGGTGGTGGAGCACTGGTGGTGGTGGAGCACTGGTGGTGGTGGAGCACTGGTAGTGGTGGAGCACTGGTAGTGGTGGAGCACTGGTGGTGGTGGAGCACTGGTGGTGGTGGAGCACTGGTGGTGGTGGAGCACTGGTGGTGGTGGAGCACTGGTAGTGGTGGAGCACTGGTAGTGGTGGAGCACTGGTGATGGTGGAGCACTGGTGGTGGTGGAGCACTGTGTGGTGGAGCACTGGTGTGGTGGAGCACTGGTGGTGAGTGGTGGTGTGAGCACTGGTGGTGGTGGAGCACTGGTGGTGGTGGAGCACTGGTGGTGGTGGAGCACTGGTGGTGGTGGAGCACTGGTGGTGGTGGAGCACGGTGGTGGTGAGCACTGGGTGTGGAGCACTGGTGGTGGTGGAGCACTGGTGTGGTGGAGCACTGGTCAGTGGTGGAGCACTGGTGGTGGTGGAGCACTGGTGGTGGTGGAGCACTGGTGTGGTGGAGCACTGGTGGTGGTGGAGCACTGGTGGTGGTGGAGCACTGGAGTGGTGGAGCACTGGGGTGGTGGAGCACTGGTGGTGGTGGAGCACTGGTGGTGGTGGAGCACTGGTGGTGGTGGAGCACTGGTGGTGGTGGAGCACTGGTGGTGGTGGAGCACTGGTGGTGGTGGAGCACTGGTGGTGGTGGAGCACTGGTGGTGGTGGAGCACTGGTGGTGGTGGAGCACTGGAGTGGTGGAGCACTGGGGTGGTGGAGCACTGGTGGTGGTGGAGCACTGGTGGGTGGTGGAGCACTGGTGGTGGTGGAGCACTGGTGGTGGTGGAGCACTGTGGTGGTGGAGCACTGGTGGTGGTGGAGCACTGGTGGTGGTGGAGCACTGGTGGTGGTGGAGCACTGGGGTGGTGGAGCACTGGGAGTGGTGGAGCACTGGTGGTGGTGGAGCACTGGGAGTGGTGGAGCACTGGGAGTGGTGGAGCACTGGTGGTGGTGGAGCACTGGTAGTGGTGGAGCACTGGTGGTGGTGGAGCACTGGTGGTGGTGGAGCACTGGGAGTGGTGGAGCACTGGGGTGGTGGAGCACTGGGTGGTGGAGCACTGGGAGTGGTGGAGCACTGGGAGTGGTGGAGCACTGGAGTGGTGGAGCACTGGGAGTGGTGGAGCACTGGGAGTGGTGGAGCACTGGGAGTGGTGGAGCACTGGGAGTGGTGGAGCACTGGGAGTGGTGGAGCACTGGGAGTGGTGGAGCACTGTGAGTGGTGGAGCACTGGGAGTGGTGGAGCACTGGGGGTGGTGGAGCACTGGGAGTGGTGGAGCACTGGGAGTGGTGGAGCACTGGGAGTGGTGGAGCACTGGGAGTGGTGGAGCACTGGGAGTGGTGTAGCACTGGTAGTGGTAGAGCACTGGGGTGGTGGAGCACTGGGAGTGGTGTAGCACTGGTAGTGGTGGAGCACTGGGGTGGTGGAGCACTGGGAGTGGTGGAGCACTGGTAGTGGTGGAGCACTGGGAGTGGTGGAGCACTGGTAGTGGTGGAGCACTGGGGGTGGTGGAGCACTGGGAGTGGTGTTGCACTGGTAGTGGTGGAGCACTGGGAGTGGTGGAGCACTGGGAGTGGTGTAGCACTGGTAGTGGTAGAGCACTGGGGTGGTGGAGCACTGGGAGTGGTGTAGCACTGGTTGTGGTGGAGCACTGGTAGTGGTGGAGCACTGGGAGTGGTGGAGCACTGGGAGTGGTGTAGCACTGGGAGTGGTGGAGCACTCGGAGTGGTGGACCACTGGTGGTGGTGGACCACTGGTGGTGGTGGAGCACTGGTGGTGGTGGAGCACTGGTAGTGGTGGAGCACTGGTGGTGGTGGAGCACTGGTGGTGGTGGAACACTGGTAGTGGTGGAGCACTGGTAGTGGTGGAGCACTGGGAGTTGTGGAGCACTGGGAGTGGTGGAGCACTGGTAGTGGTGGAGCACTGGGAATGGTGGAGCACTGGGAGTTGTGGAGCACTGGTAGTGGTGGAGCACTGGGAGTGGTGGAGCACTGGTGGTGGTGGAGCACTGGGAGTGGTGGAGCACTGGGAGTGGTGGAGCACTAAGTGTGGCGTCGTAAACGATAACCAGCGCGAGTTGAGACATGATAAATCTTGTCTTACGATACTCTTGGAATTCTAAGACGAACCAAAAGACGTTAGATAGGAGAGGGAAGAACGAACTGCATTTTCGTGACTCAAGAAATTGCAATAGCACCATTGCAACCCAATTACGAACGGGGTAGAGGCTTGAACGCGTGGTGAGTGAGTCATTTTCTAGAGAGGTTGGTGTCCTGTTGCTTAGTCGGTAGCGCACTCAGCTCACACTGACTGTCCGTGTTCGATCCCCCAGTACAGGTGGAAACACCCACACTAGTCTACTAACACCCCACGCACTACCTATGGCTGCTACCACCCCCAGGATGCCACCCACACCAGTCTACTAACACCTTACGGACTACCTAAGGTTACTACCACCCCCATGATGCCACCCAATGCGGACTGCTTAAACCCAAGCATCTATTTGCTGCTAGGTGAACATGGGGCAGCAGGTGAAAGGAGTCTTATCCATGCCATGTTCATAGGTATGCTGAGTCTGACCTGTGTGAGTGATATGCTTAGTGTGATGAACTATTTTGACTATTCAACAATTTGTTGCAAATATTTCTAACACAATATTGCCAAAAAAATCCAAATATTTATCAAAAATTCCGCATTAATTGCATATTGCATTAATTGCATGTTGCATCATTGAATATATATGATTAAAGTCTAGAACGATCATGTATGATAAGGGTACACTGTAAGGTATATATCTTCCTGGAGATGTACACTGTAAGGTATATATCTTCCTGGAGATGTACACTGTAAGGTATATATCTATCTGGAGATGTACACTGAGAGGTATATATCTATCTGGAGATGTACACTGAGAGGTATATATCTTTCTGTATATCTGCACTGAGAGGTCATTTATTCCCAATCTCAGAGATTAAAGTATTGGTGACTGGTGATGTACAGGTGAGGAGCTGCCTTAACGACCCTCTCCTGGTATAGTCTTTAATTAAAGCTTACTAACTTACCTTAATGTCTCTGGTGCAGCTTCAGTACTTACCAAGTGGGCTGCCACTTTCCACAATGTGTGTGTATGTTACAGGTTATATACATGGTGGGTTGAGTTCCTCCTCCTGGTGTGTATATAGTGTGTGTGTCTGTGTTTATACGCCAGGAGTTTATTAACTCTCTGGACATATACGCACTAAGTCCTGTATTTTTTATACGCCGAGAAGTTTCACATTGAGCAAAACTCTCACTCTCAGTGTGTTTACTCGAATTTTATCCTCTTTCCTGCAAGATTGCAAGCTCCTGATGATGTGTTGATTGCAACATGAGAGTCCTCGAGCTATCTTTCTTTCGCAGACACTATAAATCTACAAGTGTATATAGACCAAGTCTTCCAATGGGCCGCATAAAACAATGTCATGTTAAATGAACACAAATTTCATCTCCTCCATTATTGAAAATTTGAGAAAACAAAAGTTAGAATGAACTTTGAAACTAATTGTAACCTTTCAATATAACAAAAAATTAACATGAAAGACTTAGGAGTGATAATGTCAGAGAATCTCACTTTCAAAGTTCACATGCATGTCATTATCACAGCCGTCAGGAAAATGATAGGATGGATAACGAGAACCTTTAAAACAAGAGATGCCAAGTCACTCACGATTCTCTTCTTCTCTCTTGGCTGGAAAATAAACCCCTTTGAATAGCAGGAATGTCATATGTACCCAAAGAGATAGCACAGTAAGTGTTAGGGGTCCAGAGCTCTTCAACGGCCTCTCTTCATACATAAGGGTGGGTTACTAACAGATCACAACATGTCTTTAGAAGGGATCGTGATAAGTTCCAAAAGTTAATTCCTAATTAGCCAGGTTGAGGCTCTACGTTGGACTGTGTGCGGCCAACAGTAACAGCCAGGTTGGTCAGAACTTGATTCACCAGGAGGCGTTGACCTCTGAAAACGATCTTCAGGTATTCTCCAGGTTCAGAGATGTGTTAGTCCAGAGATGTGTCAGTCCAGAGATGTGTTAGACCAAAGATGTGTTAGTCCAGAGATGTGTCAGTCAAGAGATGTGTTAGACCAGAGATGTGTCAGTCCAGAGATGTGTCAGTCCAGAGATGTGTTAGTCCAGAGATGTGTCAGTCAAGAGATGTGTTAGACCAGAGATGTGTCAGTCCAGAGATGTGTTAGTCCAGAGATGTGTTAGTCCAGAGATGTGTCAGTCCAGAGATGTGCTGGTCCAGAGATGTGCTGGTCCAGAGATATGATGAACCAGAGATGTGAGCCTGCAGAGGCATGTCACTCGCACATCTCCCAGCTTGTTGCACTGCAGTTACGTTGCTCGTAAATTCCAAGCTAAGAGATGAATATTCCTGGTAATATTGATGGTGCGGCAGGTATCGTAACGCGATTGTAAGATTATGGAGATACACCCTTGTTCATTATTGATGGTCGTAGTTGATGCAATTATCGTTACTGTTGACGCAGTGAGTGTTTTGGTTGGTGCAAGAATTGTTATGGTTGATGCAGCAATTGTTATGGTTGATGCAACGAGTATTAGGGTTCTTGCAACAATTGTTGTAGAAGATGCAATAATTGTTGTAGATGATGGAACAATTGTTGTAGACGACGCAACAATTGTTGTAGAAGTTGCAACAATCGTTAGCGTGGCGTAAAGGGCAGAGGTAGAGGGTATGGCTAGAGGGCAGGGTTAGAGGGCAGGGTTAGAGGGCAGGGTTAGAGGGCAGGGTTAGAGGGCAGGGTTAGAGGGCAGGGATAGATAGGCAGGGTTCAGTGCTTGCATAACAAGCAAGACAAAGCACCAAACACACGCAAGCATCCTGCATGTTGCTTGCTATAACATTTAGGGCCGAGAGGGCGCAGGAACCACACCAGTTATGCCAGACGTTAAAACATAGTGGATGGGGGATTTCTCTTTTTGTTTTACGAAGGAGTGAAGGGGAAAAAGAGAGAAGAGAGAAGAGGATACGTGAAATAATGAGATAGAAAAGAAGAACAGAGGCAGCAACGATGGTTCTTACTGAAACACGACAAGGAAAGAACTAAATTATTGATACTTTGCTTTAATATTCGTGTGTGTGTGTGTGTGTGTGTGTGTGTGTGTGTTTGTGTGTGTATGTGTGTGTGTGTGTGTGTGTGTGTGTGTGTGTGTGTGTGTGTGTGTGTTGTTGTGTGTGTGTGTGTGTGTGTGTGTGTGTGTGTGTGTTTGTGTGTGTATGTTGGTGTGTGTGTGTGTGTGTGTGTGTGTGTGTGTGTTGTTGTGTGTGTGTGTGTGTGTGTGTGTGTGTGTGTGTGTGTGTGTGTGTGTGTGTGTGTGTATGAGTGTGTGTGGAGGAAAAAAACACGTATTTTGTGACGTTTCTCCAGCAGTGTGTACCCAGTTAATTGTGTTGATGGGGCTTCGAGGCTCAGCTCCTGGCCCCTCCACCACCACGTATTTCTCGTAATAACAGTAGAATTACCCACAAAATTTTAGGAAAATGCACAGATACTGTGACGCATTTATTGTGGCAACGTTTCGCTCTCCAGGCATGACAAACCTGTGGGAGAGCGAAACGTTGCCTTAATAAAATGCCACATTAACTGCACATTTTTCATAACACCTATTTACACCCTTTTAGCTCTCGTTATACCTGCTCTTGAAGCTCTGTACTGAGTTCGCCTCCACCACTGCCCCCAAGGTCACTCCAGGGTGTGTGTATCACAGTAGAGACGTACAGTGAGAGTGTTGGTCTGGTGTACAGTGCAGCAGTCTGCTCACGATACACTAACGGTGTTGGAATCCATTAAAGCCGCTGGGAATGCTTGTATTCAGGCCGAAGGGAATTACAGACTAACAAGAAGGTCCTGGATCTTCTTTTGATGATAAATGATGCTAAAAAAAATGCAAAGACTGGTGGAACAAGGGGAAAAAATACGATTTATCTCGTTGTGGATGAGAGTGAATCTTTAAGAGTGTTTGGTGAGTTATTAAGAGTGTTTGGTGAGTTATTAAGAGTGTTTGGTGAGTTATTAAGAGTGTTTGGTGAGTTATTAAGAGTGTTTGGTGAGTTATTAAGAGTGTTTGGTGAGTTATTAAGAGTGTTTGGTGAGTTAGTAATAGTGTTGGTGAGTTAGTAAAAGTGTTGGTGGGTTAGTAATAGTGTTGGTGAGTTAGTAAAAGTGTTGGTGAGTTAGTAAGAGTGTTGGTGGGTTAGTAAGAGTGTTGGTGAGTTAGTAATAGTGTTGGTGAGTTAGTAAGAGTGTTGGTGGGTTAGTAAGAGTGTTGGTGGGTTAGTAAGAGTGTTGGTGAGTTAGTAAGAGTGTTGGTGAGTTAGTAAGAGTGTTGGTGAGTTAGTAAGAGTGTTGGTAAGTTAGTAAGAGTGTTGGTGAGTTAGTAATAGTGTTGGTGAGTTAGTAAGAGTGTTGGTGGGTTAGTAAGAGTGTTGGTGGGTTAGTAAGAGTGCTGGTGAGTTAGTAAGAGTGTTGGTGGGTTAGTAAGAGTGTTGGTGAGTTAGTAAGAGTGTTGGTGAGTTAGTAATAGTGTTGGTGAGTTAGTAATAGTGTTGGTGGGTTAGTAAGAGTGTTGGTGGGTTAGTAATAGTGTTGGTGGGTTAGTAAGAGTGTTGGTGGGTTAGTAAGAGTGTTGGTGGGTTAGTAAGAGTGTTGGTGGGTTAGTAAGAGTGTTGGTGGGTTAGTAAGAGTGTTGGTGGGTTAGTAAGAGTGTTGGTGGGTTAGTAAGAGTGTTGGTGGGTTAGTAAGAGTGTTGGTGGGTTAGTAAGAGTGTTGGTGGGTTAGTAAGAGTGTTGGTGGGTTAGTAAGAGTGTTGATGGGTTAGTAAGAGTGTTGGTGGGTTAGTAATAGTGTTGGTGAGTTAGTAAAGTGTTGGTGGTTAGTAAGAGTGTTGGTGGGTTAGTAAGAGTGTTGGTGAGTTAGTAAGAGTGTTGGTGAGTTAGTAAGAGTGTTGGTGGGTTAGTAAGAGTGTTGGTGAGTTAGTAAGAGTGTTGGTGGGTTAGTAAGAGTGTTGGTGGGTTAGTAAGAGTGTTGGTGGGTTAGTAAGAGTGTTGGTGGGTTAGTAAGAGTGTTGGTGGGTTAGTAAGAGTGTTGGTGGTTAGTAAGAGTGTTGGTGGGTTAGTAAGTAGTAGTGTTGGTGAGTTAGTAAGAGTGTTGGTGGGTTAGTAAGAGTGTTGGTGGTTAGTAAGAGTGTTGGTGAGTTAGTAAGAGTGTTGGTGGGTTAGTTAAGAGTGTTGGTGGTTAGTAAGAGTGTTGGTGGGTTAGTAAGAGTGTTGGTGGGTTAGTAAGAGTGTTGGTGGGTTAGTAAGAGTGTTGGGAGTTAGGTAAGAGTGTTGGTGTTAAGAGGGGTTAGTAAGAGTGTTGGTGGTTAGTAAGAGTGTTGGTGGGTTAGTTTGGTTAGAAGAGTGTTGGTGAGTTAAGGTTGGAGTTAGTAGTTGGTGGGTTAGTAAGATGTGTTGGTGGGTTAGTAAGAGTGTTGGTGAGTTAGTAAGAGTGTTGGTGAGTTAGTAAGAGTGTTGGTGAGTTAGTAAGAGTGTTGGTGAGTTAGTAAGAGTGTTGGTGGGTTAGTAAGAGTGTTGGTGAGTTAGTAAGAGTGTTGGTGGGTTAGTAAGAGTGTTGGTGAGTTAGTAAGAGTGTTGGTGAGTTAGTAAGAGTGTTGGTGGTTAGTAAGAGTGTTGGTGAGTTAGTAAGAGTGTTGGTGGTTAGTAAGAGTGTTGGTGAGTTAGTAAGAGTGTTGGTGAGTTAGTAAGAGTGTTGGTGGTTAGTAAGAGTGTTGGTGAGTTAGTAAGAGTGTTGGTGAGTTAGTAAGAGTGTTGGTGAGTTAGTAAGATGTTGGTGAGTTAGTAAGAGTGTTGGTGAGTTAGTAAGAGTGTTGGTGAGTTAGTAAGAGTGTTGGTGAGTTAGTAAGAGTGTTAGGTGTAGAAGTGTTGGTGAAGAGTTGTGAGTTAAGAGTTGGTGAGTTAGTAAGAGTTTGTGAGTTAGTAAGAGTGTTGGTGGGTTAGTAAGAGTGTTGGTGGGTTAGTAAGAGTGTTGGTGGGTTAGTAAGAGTGTTGGTGAGGATTGTGTTACTATGGGTGAGGACGTAAGAGCAACATAATCATCCTGAGAAGGACGTCGTAGGAGCAAGAGAATTATCCTGGAGGGACGTAAGAGCAGCAGAATAATTCTGGATGAAAGAACAAGAGAGAGAGAGAGAGAGAGAGTGGATGATCCCGCCTTTTCACCAGGTAGTGGGAGCTTCCAGATAATCTTACAGTCCTCCGAGGAGAGCTGGACAAGAGGCAGCTCAGAGATGTTGGTGGGGAAGACAAGCTGTCAGGCGTGTGTAGGAAGAGCCTGGAACTAGCTGATGTCTGCTGACGGAGTGATGTTGTGTCTGCTGATGGGGGTGCTGTCGTGTCTGCTGACTGGTTACAGTTGTGTCTGCTGACCGGTTGCTGCTATGACTGCAGAAAGTTACATTCGGCAGTGCCTTGTGGAGCAGACGATGCATCAGCAGACATCAGTCTTCTGAATGCTTTCAGAAACACAGCAGATAACGCCAGTCTGCTACTGCTGATAGTACAGCTGTGTCTGCGAACACAGCAGATATTACTCTGCTGGAAGCCATAGGCATGTGACTACCAGCAGACAAGATAACTTGGCGTACCAGCAGCAACAGCCTGGTTGACCAGGCAATCGCCAGACGAGCCTGGCCCATGACCGGGCTCCGAGAGCAGGAAAAACTCTCGGAACTTATCAAAGGTATATCAGAGGTTAAGGTACTTGTTCCCACTGCGTATTTCTACGCAGCTTCACAGAGACGCAAAGCGTATTCCACAGAATTTTAAATTTTATCAATAAAATCAAAGATTCATTGCCAGTAAACACACTAAAAAAAAAACCTCGTGTTTATTTTAAAACATAAACAAGCTAATTAAAAAAAATGCTTCGACACACCAGCCACCATGGTTTTAAGGCAAACCCAAAACAGCGTTGAAATCTGAACGCTTATTGCGTGGAGCGTCAGGGATACAGGAGGAGGGATACAGGAAGAATGTTACAGGAGGACACAGGAGGAGGGATACAGGAGGACACAGGAGGAGGGATACAAGGGAAGAGAGGAGAGTAAACACAGATAAATACTGTCAGTGATGTGTGTGGAGCATGGAGGCTGGTCCACGGTAATGAATGTTAAAGCGTTTCACACCTAGTGTACTTCCAACAACACCCAGGAGATACTGTACTTGCAACAACACCCAGGAGATACTGTACTTGCAACAACACCCAGGAGATACTGTACTTGCAACAACACCCAGGAGATACTGTACTTGCAACAACACCCAGGAGATACTGTACTTGCAACAACACCCAGGAGATACTGTACTTGCAACAACAGTCAGGAGATACTGTACTTGCAACAACAGCCAGGAGATACTGTACTTGCAACAACACCCAGGAGATACTGTACTTGCAACAACAGTCAGGAGATACTGTACTTGCAACAACACCCAGGAGATACTGTACTTGCAACAACACCCAGGAGATACTGTACTTGCAACAACACCCAGGAGATACTGTACTTGCAACAACACCCAGGAGATACTGTACTTGCAACAACAGTCAGGAGATACTGTACTTGCAACAACAGCCAGGAGATACTGTACTTACAACAACAGCCAGGAGATACTGTACTTACAACAACAGCCAGGAGATACTGTACTTACAACAACAGCCAGGAGATACTGTACTTGCAACAACACCCAGGAGATATTGTACTTGCAACAACATCCAGGAGATATTGTACTTGCAACAACATCCAGGGGATATTGTACTTGCAACAACACCCAGGAGATACTGTACTTGCAACAACACCCAGGAGATACTGTACTTGCAACAACACCCAGGAGATACTGTACTTGCAACAACACCCAGGAGATACTGTACTTACAACAACAGCCAAGAGATACTGTACTTACAATAACAGCCAGGAGATACTGTACTTGCAACAACAGCCAGGAGATACTGTACTTACAACAACAGCCAGGAGATACTGTACTTGCAACAACACCCAGGAGATATTGTACTTGCAACAACATCCAGGAGATATTGTACTTGCAACAACATCCAGGGGATATTGTACTTGCAACAACACCCAGGAGATACTGTACTTACAACAACACCCAGGAGATACTGTACTTGCAACAGCAGCCAGGAGATACCGTACTTGCAACAGCAGCCAGGAGATACTGTACTTGCAACAACAGCTAGGAGATACTGTACTTGCAACAACAGCCAGGAGATACTGTACTTGCAACAGCCAGGAGATACTGTACTTGCAACAGCAGCCAGGAGATACTGTACTTGCAACAACAGCCAGGAGATACTGTAATTGCAACAGCAGCCAGGAGATACTGTACTTGCAACAACACCCAGGGGATACTGTACTTGCAACAACAGACAGGAGATACTGTATTGCAACAACAGCCAGGAGATACTGTACTTGCAACAACAGCCAGAAGATTATGTACTTGCAACAACAGCCAGGATATACTGTACTTGCAACAACAGCCAGGAGATACTGTACTTGCAACAACAGCCAGAAGATACTGTACTTGCAACAACACCCAGGAGATGCTATACATACAACAGCCAGGAGATACTGTACTTGCAACAACACCCAGGAGATACTATACATACAACAGCCAGGAGATACTGTACTTGCAACAACACCCAGGAGATACTGTACTTGCAACAACACCTAGGAGATACTGTACTTGCAACAACATCCAGGAGATACTGTACTTGCAACAACATCCAGGAGATACTGTACATGCAACAACATCCAGGAGATACTGTACTTGCAACAACAGCCATGAGATTCTGTACTTGCAACAACAGCCAGGAGATACTGTATTTGCAACAACAGCCAGGAGATACTGTACTTGCAACAACACCCAGGAGATACTATACATACAACAACAGCCATTAGATGCTTTATATACAACAGTCAGGAGATACCATACATACACAAAGGCAGAAAATATATATACCACGGGATATATACACCGAGAGGCGCATGTCTCTCAGTGTATATACACTGGTAGTTTACATTAATCAGTATTTTAGGTATTAAAGTATTCTTGAGTGGTGGTGAACAGGTGACCTGCATAGTCTTAATGACCCTCGTGTAGTAGATAGACTTTAAACCCTATTTACCAAATGAGCCACCGACGAGAAGGGCACAGGGACAAGGGACGGGATTGCTAATACAAGGGCAAGAAAAGAATGAAAAAAGGAATAGTGGCAAGAGGAAGCAAGACGTGCAAGGGCAAGAAGGGCAATAGGGACAAGGAGGACAATAGTAGCAAAAAGGGCAATAGGCACAAAAAGGGAAATAGGGACAAGAAGGGCAAGAGGTACAAGAAGGGCAAGTGGTGGAAGAAGGGCAAGAGGTTCAAGAAGGGCAAGAGTTACAAGAAGGGCAAGAGGTACAAGAAGGGCAAGAGGTGCAAGAAGGGCAAGAGTTACAAGAAGGGCAAGAGGTACAAGAAGGGCAAGAAGTACAAGAAGGGCAAGAGGTACAAGAAGAGCAAGAGGTGCAAGGGCAAGAGGTACAAGAAGGGCAAGAGGTACAATAAGAGAAGGAGGTGAAAAAAGGGCAAGAGTTACAAGAAGGGCAAGAGGTAAGAGAAGGGCAAGAGATACAGAAGGGCAAGTGCTAGAAGAAGGGCAAAAGGTGCAAGAAGGGCAAGAGGTACAAGAAGAGGTTCAACAAGGAAAAGAGGTGCATGAAGGGCAAGAGATACACCAAGGGCAATATTGACAAGAAGAGCAATAGTAGCAAAAAGGGCAATAGGCACAAAAAGGAAAAAAGAGACAAGAAGGGCAAGAGGTGCAAGAAGGGCAAGAGTTACATGAAGGGCAAGAGGTACAAGAAGGGCAAGAGATACAAGAAGGGCAAGAGGTGCATGAAGGGCAAGAGGTGCAAGGAGGGCAAGAGGTACAAGAAGGGCAAGAGGTACAATAAGAGCAAGAGGTGCAAGAAGGGCAAGAGGTGCAAGGAGGGCAAGAGGTACAAGAAAGGCAAGAGGTACAATAAGAGCAAGAGGTGCAAGAAGGGCAATAGGTACAAGAAGGGCAAGAGGTACAAGAAGGGCAAGAGGTACAATAAGAGCAAGAGGTGAAAGAAGGGCAAGAGGTACAAGAAGGGCAAGAGGTACAAGAAGGGCAAGAGATACAGAAGGGCAAGTGGTACAAGATGGGCAAAAGATGCAAGAAGAGCAAGAGGTACAAGAAGTTCAAGAGATGCAAGAAGGGCAAGAGGTACAAGAAGAGGTTCAACAAGGGAAAGAGGTGCAAGAAGGAGAAGAAGTGCAAGAAGGGCAAGAGGTGCAAGGGCAAGAGGTGCAAGAAGGGCAAGAGATACAAGAAGGGCAAGAGGTACAATAAGAGCAAGAGGTGCAAGAAGGGCAAGAGTTACAAGAAGGGCAAGAGGTACAAGAAGGGCAAGATATACAAGAAGGGCAAAAGGTACAAGAAGGGCAAAAAGTAAAAGAAGGGCAAGAGATGCAAGAAGGGCAAGAGGTACAAGAAGAGGTTCAACAAGGGAAAGAGGTGCAAGAAGGGCAAGAGGCACAACAAGGGCAAGAGGCACAACAAGGGCAAGAGGCACAACAAGGGCAAGAGGTACAACAAGGGCAAAAGGTGCTACAAGGGCAAGAGGCACAACAAGGGCAAGAGGCACAGCAAGGGCAAGATGTACAACAAGGGCAAGAGGTGCAACAAGGGCAAGTGGTACAACAAACACAATAGGTGCAACAAGGGCAAGAGGTGCTATAAGGGCAAGAGGCACAACAAGGGCAAGAGGCACAACAAGGGCAAGAGGCACAACAAGGGCAAGAGGTGCTACAAGGGCAAGAGGCACAGCAAGGGCAAGAGGTGCTACAAGGGCAAGAGGTGCTACAAGGGCAAGAGGTGCTACAAGGGCAAGAGGCACAACAAGGGCAAGAGGCACAGCAAGGGCAAGATGTACAACAAGGGCAAGAGGTGCAACAAGGGCAAGTGGTACAACAAACACAATAGGTGCAACAAGGGCAAGAGGTGCTATAAGGGCAAGAGGCACAACAAGGGCAAGAGGCACAACAAGGGCAAGAGGCACAACAAGGGCAAGAGGTGCTACAAGGGCAAGAGGTGCTACAAGGGCAAGAGGCACAACAAGGGCAAGAGGCACAGCAAGGGCAAGATGTACAACAAGGGCAAGAGGTGCAACAAGGGCAAGTGGTACAACAAACACAATAGGTGCAACAAGGGCAAGAGGTGCTTAAGGGCAAGAGGCACAACAAGGGCAAGAGGCACAACAAGGGCAAGAGGCACAACAAGGGCAAGAGGTGCTACAAGGGCAAGAGGCACAGCAAGGGCAAGAGGTGCTACAAGGGCAAGAGGTGCTACAAGGGCAAGAGGTGCTACAAGGGCAAGAGGCACAACAATGGCAAGAGGTGCTACAAGGGCAAGATGCACAGCAAGGGCAAGAGGTGCTACAAGGGCAAGAGGCACAGCAAGGGCAAGAGGTGCTACAAGGGCAAGAGGCACAGCAAGGGCAAGAGGTGCTACAAGGGCAAGAGGTGCTACAAGGGCAAGAGGTGCTACAAGGGCAAGAGGCACAACAATGGCAAGAGGTGCTAAAAGGGCAAGAGGCACAGCAAGGGCAAGATGTGCTAAAAGGGCAAGAGGCACAGCAAGGGCAAGAGGTGCTTAAAGGGCAAGAGGCACAACAATGGCAAGAGGTGCTACAAGGGCAAGAGGCACAGCAAGGGCAAGAGGTGCTACAAGGGCAAGAGGCACAGCAAGGGCAAGAGGTGCTACAAGGGCAAGAGGCACAGCAAGGGCAAGAGGTGCTACAAGGGCAAGAGGTGCTACAAGGGCAAGAGGCACAGCAATGGCAAGAGGTGCTAAAAGGGCAAGAGGCACAACAATGGCAAGAGGTGCTACAAGGGCAAGAGGCACAGCAATGGCAAGAGGTGCTAAAGGGCAAGAGGCACAGCAATGGCAAGAGGTGCTAGGGCAAGAGGCTACAACAATGGCAAGAGGTACACAAGGGCAAGAGGCACACAAGGGCAAGAGGTGCTACAAGGGCAAAGAGGCACACAGGCAAAGGCTAAGACAAGGCAGAGGACAGTAAGCAAGAGGCAAGACAGGGCAAGAGGCACACAAGGAAGAGGCAACAGAAGGAGAGGACCAGAACAAGGAGCAGGACAGGTACTACAAGGGCAAGAGGTCCAAGGAGCAAGAGTGAGCTACAAGAGGAAGAGGCACACAAGGGCAAGAGGCAACAAGGAGCAAGAGACACAAGTGAAGCAAGAGGCACACAGGGACAAGAGGCACACAAGGCAAGAGACAGCAAGGGCAAGGGTACACAGAAGCACAACAAGGGCAGAGGTGCTACATGGGCAGAGGCACAGCAAGGGCAAGAGGTGCTACAAGGGCAAGAGGTGCTACAAGGGCAAGAGGTGCTACAAGGGCAAGAGGTGCTACAAGGGCAAGAGGTGCTACAAGGGCAAGAGGTGCTACAGCCTCGCTGAGAGGACCTGATCATTTATGCAGAGTTTTCATTCACGATCAGATCGATTATGGAAGAATTTGTTGTTACCATGGTAACTACAACAGGTGAAGCAGGTACCATGGTAACTACAACATGTGAAGCAGGTACCATGGTAACTACAACAGGTGAAGCAGGTACCATGGTGTTGTTACCATGGTAACTACAACAGGTGAAGCAGGTACCATGGTAACTACAACATGTGAAGCAGGTACCATGGTAACTACAACAGGTGAAGCAGGTACCATGGTGTTGTTACCATGGTAACTACAACAGGTGAAGCAGGTACCATGGTGTTGTTACCATGGTAACTACAACATGTGAAGCAGGTACCATGGTAACTACAACATGTGAAGCAGGTACCATGGTAACTACAACAGGTGAAGCAGGTACCATGGTGTTGCTACCATGGTAACTACAACAGGTGAAGCAGGTACCATGGTACTACAACATGTGAGCAGGTACCATGGTAACTACAACAGGTGAAGCAGGTACCATGGTGTTGTTACCATGGTAACTACAACAGGTGAAGCAGGTACCATGGTAACTACAACAAGTGGAGCAGGTACCATGGTAACTACAACAAGTGGAGCAGGTACCATGGTAACTACAACAAGTGGAGCAGGTACCATGGTAACTACAACAGGTGAAGCAGGTACCATGGTAACTACAACAAGTGGAGCAGGTACCATGGTAACTACAACAGGTGAAGCAGGTACCATGGTGTTGTTACCATGGTAACCACAACAGGTGAAGCAGGTACCATGGTGTTGTTACCATGGTAACTACAACAGGTGAAGCAGGTACCATGGTAACTACAACAAGTGGAGCAGGTACCATGGTAACTACAACAAGTGGAGCAGGTACCATGGTAACTACAACAGGTGAAGCAGGTACCATGGTGTTGTTACCATGGTAACCACAACAGGTGAAGCAGGTACCATGGTGTTGTTACCATGGTAACCACAACAGGTGAAGCAGGTACCATGGTGGTGTTACCATGGTAACTACAACTGGTGGAGCAGGTACCATGGTAACTACAACAGGTGGAGCAGGTACCATGGTGGTGTTACCATGGTAACTACAACAGGTGGAGCAGGTACCATGGTGGTGTTCCCATGGTAACTACAACAGGTGGAGCAGGTACCATGGTGGTGTTCCCATGGTAACTACAACAGGTGGAGCAGGTACCATGGTGGTGTTACCATGGTAACTACAACAGGTGGAGCAGGTACCATGGTGGTGTTCCCATGGTAACTACAACACGTGGAGCAGGTACCATGGTGGTGTTCCCATGGTAACTACAACAGGTGGAGCAGGTACCATGGTGGTGTTACCATGGTAACTACAGCAGGTGGAGCAGGTACCATGGTGGTGTTACCATGGTAACTACAGCAGGTGGAGCAGGTACCATGGTGGTGTTACCATGGTAACTACAACAGGTGGAGCAGGTACCATGGTGGTGTTACCATGGTAACTACAACAGGTGGAGCAGGTACCATGGTAACTACAACAGGTGGAGCAGGTACCATGGTGGTGTTACCATGGTAACTACAACAGGTGGAGCAGGTACCATGGTAACTACAACAGGTGGAGCAGGTACCATGGTGGTGTTACCATGGTAACTATAACAGGTGGAGCAGGTACCATGGTGGTGGTACCATGGTAACTACAACAGGTGGAGCAGGAAATAAAGACGGCATCGTTACCATGGTAACAATGGGAGATAAAGCAGACGACTCAGCATCGTTATTCTTAATGTCAGTCATTGTGCAGCTGCGAGTGACTCAGCTGACTCGCCAGGCAGCTGCCTGCAGCTGTGAGAAGAATGTAAGCTGTGAGTGGTATGAGCTGCACCAACAGGAAGACTCAATACACAGCTTCAAGAGTGGGAATGATGGGTCTCCAGAGGCTGGAGATGTATTTAGCAGGTGGGGCCAGGAGCTGAGAGTCGACGTTTCGGAAACTCCGTTTGGTGAGTGCAGAAATAAAGACACACACACACACACACACACACTAATACTGCGGGGAATAGATAAGGTGGACAGAGACAGGATGTTCCAGAGATGGGACACAGAAACAAGGGGTCACAATTGGAAGTTGAAGACTCAGATGAGTCAAAGGGATGTTAGGAAGTATTTCTTAAGCCATAGAATTGTTAGGAAGTGGAATAGTCTGGCAAGTGATGTAGTAGAGGCAGGAACCATACATAGCTTTAAGACGAAATATGATAAAGCTATATGGAGCAGGGAGAGAGAGGACATAGTAGCGGTCAGTGAAGAGGCGGGGCCAGGAGCTGAGTCTCGACCCATGCAACCACAAAAAGATGAGTACAAATAGGTGAGTACACATATTTTCACACTCAAACGAGTGATGGCTCGTGACGAGGTAACAGTGTGGGCGTTCATGACGAGAGGGGTTCCACAAGGGTCAGTCCTATGGCCGGTTATGTTTCTGGTATATGTGAAGCTAATCCAGACAATTCAAGTGGACGACGACCAGGCAGGACTACAAAGGGATCTGGACAGGCTGCAAGCCTGGTCCAAAAACTGGCTGCTGGAGTTTAATCCCACCAAGTGCATAGTCATGAAGATTATGAAAGATCAAAGAAGGCCACAGACAGACTACAGCTATGTGGCCAAAGACTGGGAAACCTCACTCAATTAAAAGGATCTTGGGGTGAGTATAATACCGAGCACATCTCCTGAGGATCACATCATCCAAATAACTGTTGTAGCTTATGGGCGACTAGCGATCGTAGGAATAGCATTCCGACATCTCAGCAAGGAGTCGTTCAGGACTGTACACTGTGTACGTCAGGCCCAAATTCGAGTGTGCAGCATCAGTTTGGAACCCACACCTGGTCATGCACGTCAAGAAATTAGAGAAAGTGCAATTGTTTGCAACAAGACTAGTCCAGGAACTAAGACGTACGTCCTACGAGGAGAGGTTAAGGGAAATCAACCTAACGACACTGAAGGACAGGAGGGACAGGGAGGACATGATAACAACATATAAATTACTGAGAGGAATTGACAAAGTGGATAGAGACAGGATGTTTCAGAGATGGGTCACAGCAACAAGGGGTCACAGTTTTAAGTTGAAGACTCCGATGAGACATACACACTCACACAAAGCACACACACACACACACACTCACACAAAGCACACACACACACACACACAATCTTCACAATAATAATAACTCTCTACGTGAAGGTCACGTCCTGCGCTCTGGGAATAAATCGATGCTTCAAACAGCAGCTGAGAGAGAGAGAGAGAGAGAGAGAGAGAGAGAGAGAGAGAGAGAGAGAGAGAGAGAGAGAGAGAGAGAGATAAAAGTACGTAGAAATAAGATTGAAAGTATATAATTAGAAATTAAATTTATATGGATATAGAAAGAATCATTATAATTTGTAAATTATGACTGAAACATTGAAACTTTAGAGAAGATGCACTTGTTTAACATTGCACCTGGCAACATACAGAACACTTGTGAACAACTTTATAATCTCAAACACTTCGAAACACCTTGTGAACACTTACAGAAACACCTTGTGAACACTTAGCAGAAACACCTTGTGAACACTTACAGAAACACCTTGTGAACACTTACAGAAACACCTTGTGAACACTTACAGAAACACCTTGTGAACACTTACAGAAACACCTTGTGAACACTTACAGAAACACCTTGTGAACACTTACAGAAACACCTTGTGAACACTTACAGAAACACCTTGTGAACACTTACAGAAACACCTTGTGAACACTTACAGAAACACCTTGTGAACACTTACAGAAACACCTTGTGAACACTTACAGAAACACCTTGTGAACACTTACAGAAACACCTTGTGAACACTTACAGAAACACCTTGTGAACACTTACAGAAACACCTTGTGAACACTTACAGAAACACCTTGTGAACACTTACAGAAACACCTTGTGAACACTTACAGAAACACCTTGTGAACACTTACAGAAACACCTTGTGAACACTTACAGAAACACCTTGTGAACACTTACAGAAACACCTTGTGAACACTTACAGAAACACCTTGTGAACACTTACAGAAACACCTTGTAGAACACTTACAGAAACACCTTGTGAACACTTACAGAAACACCTTGTGAACACTTACAGAAACACCTTGTGAACACTTACAGAAACACCTTGTGAACACTTACAGAAACACCTTGTGAACACTTACAGAAACACCTTGTGAACACTTACAGAAACACCTTGTGAACACTTACAGAAACACCTTGTGAACACTTACAGAAACACCTTGTGAACACTTACAGAAACACCTTGTGAACACTTACAGAAACACCTTGTGAACACTTACAGAAACACCTTGTGAACACTTACAGAAACACCTTGTGAACACTTACAGAAACACCTTGTGAACACTTACAGAAACACCTTGTGAACACTTACAGAAACACCTTGTGAACACTTACAGAAACACCTTGTGAACACTTACAGAAACACCTTGTGAACACTTACAGAAACACCTTGTGAACACATAGAAAGTCCTTGTGAACACTTACAGAAACACCTTGTGAACACACAGAAAGGCCTTGTGAACACTCTTAGAGAAACACCTTGTGAACACTTGCAGAAAGACCTCGTGAACACTTTCTTAGGAATTGGTCAGTCTTTCAGCCTTAATACGAGGTGGTCAGTCCCTCAGTCTTGAAAGGAGGTGGTCAGTCCTTCAGCCTTACGTTCTCACGTTCTTACGTTCTTGTGTTCCTACGTTCTTATTTTCCGCTGATGTTGCAGTTCTTGACCACAACGAACTGGCTCGTTCTCCAGAACGTCTTTAAACCTAACTTCTTCTTGAAAAGTGAAAGCAACATGCAGGCATCAGCAGCAGGGAACATGCAGGCATCAGCAGCAGGGAACATGCAGGCATCAGCAGCAGGGAACATGCAGGCATCAGCAGCAGGGAACATGCAGGCATCAGCAGCAGGGAACATGCAGGCATCAGCAGCAGGGAACAGACACAAGTCAATTTACCGATGGACGCTAAAAACGCCATTTTAGCTGAAGCAGAGCAGAGGCAAAACGTCATTCTAGGTGAAGCAGAGCTGAGGCAAGAGTCTGACGCAGCAGAGATCTCACAACCTCGAAATGACTGCAGGTTTTCCAGGTAATGATCCTTCTGTCCTTTTCTGAAACACTGTCAACTTGCAGATTCACTCAACATGATGTGCAACACACATTGCAACATCTACGGTACTGACCTCTGGGTCAGTGTCGTAGTACTACGGAACTGACCTCGAAGAGGATATACCCTTAACTAGCCTACTATTTGCAGCCTTTTGTTGCAATAAAGATGTACTTAGGTGTCGCAAATGTGTCTTGTTGATCGCTTCACTCAACATGACCCCAGACTGAGGGAAAGAGGGAGGGAAGGAGAGAGGGAGAGAGCTCCAACAACCGGGCTGAGGGAGATTAACAGCTCAGCCCTTCAACACAAGGAAATTACATTTCACAAATTGTTTTGAGGGTGAGAGAAATAATTATATATATATATATATATATATATATATATATATATATATATATATATATATATATATATATATATATATATATATATATATATATATATATATATATATATATATATATATATATATATATATATATATATATATATATATATATATATATATATATATATATAATATGCAAGACAACCACTATAAAAATAGAAGAATTCCAATCGCTTTCGTGACTACTCACATTATCAAGGAACTATATAGTTCCTTGATAATGTGATATCGAACTTGAATTCTTCTATTTTCTTAGTGGTTGTCTTGCATATTTTGATATCACCTGTTTACTGTGATCTTTTTGCATATATATATATATATATATATATATATATATATATATATATATATATATATATATATATTATGTATATATATATGTCGTGCCGATTAGGTAAAACTGGTCAATTAGCAAGAACTCATTTAAAATTAAGTCCTTTCTAAAATTTTCTCTTATACGTTTAAAGATATATTTTTTTTCATTTATTTTAATGTAAAAATTTATAATTTTGTACCAAACCTTATTATAACAAGCGCAATTTAATTTAGCCTAACCCAACTAAATATATTTTAGATACGTTAACATTAATTTAATAATAAACAAACACAATGAAATATATTTTTTTCGTTATGTTCAGAATGATTTTGGCGAAATTATATATATATATATATATATATATATATATATATATATATATATATATATATATATGTCGTGCCGATTAGGTAAAACTTGCGATTTTGGCTTAAATAGCAACGCTCACCTTGCCATATAAGACAAGTGAAAATTTGTGTATGCAATAATTTCGCCAAAATAATTCTGAACATAACGAAAAAAATATATTTCATTGTGTTTACGTATCTAAAATATATTTAGTTGGGTTAGGCTAAATTAAATTGCGCTTCTTGTAATAAGGTTAGGTAGGTTTTCAAAGTTTCTCTTGGTACAAAATTATAAATTCTTACATTAACATAAATGAAAAATATATCTTTAAACGTATAAGAGAAAATTTTAGAAAGGACTTAATTTTAGATGAGTTTTGCTAATTGACCAGTTTACCTACTCGCACGACATATATATATATATATATATATATATATATATATATATATATATATATATATATATATATATATATATATATATATATATATTCAAGGAGATGAATATTTGATTTTTGTCAATGTCTGAAAAATATGGTTTAAAAAAATGAGATTTTATTTAACAGAATGGCAAAAATAAATGGAATAACGTCAAAAAAACATTAAATGGGGGAAATGGTGAAAATAATGATAGTGTTCATCACTCAAACTGAAAGGGGAAAAATACCTGAAAAATGTTCAGAAATTATTTCGATTCTTAAAAAAAAATTTAGCTCCATCTTCAAGCTGAAAGCCAGCTTGGCTTTCAGCTCAGCCAGACTTTCAGCCAAGCTTGGCAGGACCTTCATGTCAGCACTAGAGAGGGATGGTCAGCCAGCACATGCTGGGTGAGTCAGCTCTTCCCGCTACTTGCTGACTTATTGAGTCAAAATCTGACACTGACTTTTCCTGACAGACGAGAAGAGCTGTTAGTTGTGTTTTATTGAAGTGTTTCACCTGACACACTTACTGAAATGCTGACACACTGAGGTGTTGCTGCTGACACACTGAGGTGTTGCTGCTGCTGATGATGATGACACTGAGGTGCTGCTGCTGCTGACACACTGAAATGCTCCTGCTGCTGACACACTGAGGTGCTTCAACTGCTGCTGTAACACTGAGGTGCTGCTTTCCTGCTGCTGACACACTGAGGTGCTGCTGCTGCTGACACACTGAGGTGCTGCTGCTGACACACTGAGGTGCTGCTGCTGACACATTGAGGTGCTGCTGCTGCTGACACACTAAGGTGCTGCTGCTGACACACTGAGGTGCTTCTGCAGACACACTGAGGTACTGCTGCTGCTGACACACTGAGGTACTGCTGCTGCTGCTGACACACTGAGGTGCTGCAGCTGCTGACACACTGAGGTGCTGCTGCTGACACACTGAGGTACTGCTGCTGCTGACACACTAAGGTGCTGCTGCTGACACACTGAGGTGCTTCTGCAGACACACTGAGGTACTGCTGCTGCTGACACACTGAGGTACTGCTGCTGCTGCTGACACACTGAGGTGCTGCAGCTGCTGACACACTGAGGTGCTGCTGACACACTGAGGTACTGCTGCTGCTGACACACTGAGTTGCTGCAGCTGCTGACACACCGAGGTGCTGCTGCTGACACACTGAGATGCTGCTGACACACTGAGGTACTGCTGCTGCTGACACACTGAGGTGCTGCTGCTGACACACTGAGGTGCTGCTGACACACTGAGGTACTGCTGCTGCTGACACACTGAGGTACTGCTGCTGCTGACACACTGAGGTACTGCTGCTGCTGACACACTGAGGTACTGATGCTGCTGACACTGAGGTGCTGCAGCTGCTGACACACCGAGGTGCAGCTGCTGACACACTTGACAGAATTGGGCGAAACGTTGCATTCAAAGGATTCTCTGTTTACTTCCAGGATCTCCAGCGTTTTCCTCCGACGGTGATGACGTGTGACGGATGATGAGTGACGGTGATGACGTGTGACGGTGATGACGTGTGACGGATGATGAGTGACGGTGATGACGTGTGACGGATGATGAGTGACGGTGATGACGTGTGACGCATGATGAGTGACGGTGATGACGTGTGACGGATGATGAGTGACGGTGATGACGTGTGACGCATGATGAGTGACGGTGATGACGTGTGACGGATGATGAGTGACGGTGATGACGTGGACGGATGATGAGTGACGGTGATGACGTGTGACGCATAATGAATGACGGTGATGACGTGTGACGGATGATGGGTGACGGTGATGACGTGTGACGGATGATGAGTGACGGTGATGACGTGTGACGGATGATGAGTGACGGTGATGACGTGTGACGGATGATGAGTGACGGTGATGACGTGTGACGAATGATGAGTGACGGTGATGACGTGTGACGGATGATGAGTGACGGTGATGACGTGTGACGCATGATGAGTGACGGTGATGACGTGTGACGGATGATGAGTGACGGTGATGACGTGGGACGGATGATGAGTGACGGTGATGACGTGTGACGCATAATGAATGACGGTGATGACGTGTGACGGATGATGGGTGACGGTGATGACGTGTGACGGATGATGAGTGACGGTGATGACGTGTGACGGATGATGAGTGACGGTGATGACGTGTGACGGATGATGAGTGACGGTGATGACGTGTGACGGATGATGAGTGACGGTGATGACGTGTGACGGATGATGAGTGACGGTGATGACGTGTGACGCATGATGAGTGACGGTGATGACGTGTGACGGATGATGAGTGACGGTGATGACGTGTGACGGATGATGAGTGACGGTGATGACGTGTGACGGATGATGAGTGACGGTGATGACGTGTGACGGATGATGAGTGACGGTGATGACGTGTGACGAATGATGAGTGACGGTGATGACGTGTGACGGATGATGAGTGACGGTGATGACGTGTGACAGATGATGAGTGACGGTGATGACGTGTGACGGATGATGAGTGACGGTGATGACGTGTGACGGATGATGAGTGACGGTGATGACGTGTGACGGATGATGAGTGACGGTGATGACGTGTGACGGATGATGAGTGACGGTGATGACGTGTGACGGATGATGAGAGACGGTGATGACGTGTGACGGATGATGAGTGCCGGTGATGACGTGTGACAGATGATGAGTGACGGGAATGACGTGTGACGGATGATGAGTGACGGTGATGACGTGTGACGGATGATGAGAGACGGTGATGACGTGTGACGGATGATGAGTGCCGGTGATGACGTGTGACAGATGATGAGTGACGGGAATGACGTGTGACGGATGATGAGTGACGGTGATGACGTGTGACGGATGATGAGTGACAGTGATGACGTGTGACGGATGATGAGTGACGGTGATGACGTGTGACGCATGATGAGTGACGGTGATGACGTGTGACGCGTGACGCAGTGCAGTTCATCTCTGAATTCGACTGATGAAGGCCCTCGGTGCAAGCTTAATCAGTCGTCAACAAAGAATCTTGGCTTTACACATGTGTCTCAAGTCATAACCCGCCTCACTTACCTTATTCTTCACTATATAAGCTAAATACCTCGCGTATCCCTTACTCGAAAAACAACAACATTGTGTCTAGTGACTATGATATTGCATAATTTGTTTTTTTCCTCACAGTCTGCTGTAATGGCGTTGTTTTTGTCTTGCTGTGTCAACAAACACTAGGAATAATTGTTAAAAATGGAGCCCATTTCTTTCTCATTATCAGCAAGCCATTGAGAGTTAGTTTTAAGTGGTTCCAACGTTTCTCTAACATTTGTTCTATTTGCGTTGAATAAACCTTTGGGATGAGTCTTTGACGAGTGAGAAACTTTCAGGGTTTTTCTTATACCTCTTTTTGTTAAGCTCCTTTTTTACTGTGGATATATTGGTTAGTGGAAGAGACACAGAGCAGGTATAATGTGAGGGTTTAATGAGGGTGGCATGACACTGTCTTAGTGTCTACGTTAATGAGAGTGGCATGACAATGTCTTAGTGTCTACGTTAATGAGGGTGGCATGACGCTGTCTTAGTGTCTACATTAATGAGGGTGGTATGACACTGTCTTAGTGTCTACATTAATGAGAGTGGCATGACACTGTCTTAGTGTCTACGTTAATGAGGGTGGTATGACACTGTCTTAGTGTCTACGTTAATGAGGGTGGCATGACACTGTCTTAGTGTCTACGTTAATGAGTGTGGCATGACACTGTCTTAGTGTCTACGTTAATGAGGGTGGTATGACACTGTCTTAGTGTCTACGTTAATGAGGGTGGTATGACACTGTCTTAGTGTCTACATTAATGAGGGTGGCATGACACTGTCTTAGTGTCTACATTAATGAGGGTGGCATGACACTGTCTTAGTGTCTCGTTATATCATCTAATGGCTACTTTAAGTCATTTTCCTAAAAGTATTTTAGTTCATAAGGTGATCCTCGCTGCACAAGTAGCTTCCTCACATGATCCTAGAAGAGGTTTTAGCTTCCTATTCAACAGTTTTGTTTGATCTGACACCTCTTTGTGGAATATATGTTGTTTGGGCAACTAGTATTGTGTTTAAAAAATATGTTATACTGATATGATATTCTACGTTAGCAATGTTTTCCCAAAATTCATTGTGATCTGCTAAGAGAAAGTCTGTTTTTTTTGGGTGACCTCCTGAGTGTTTTCTGGTGACCTGATTGTTTCGAAGATTTCCTTGTTTGCCAGAACTTGGTCAAGAAGATAAATACCTCTGGTTGGTACTGTCACAAATTGCTCAATAAAAGAATCAGCTATATGCTTCATCCCAGCCCCAAGAGAACACACCACTGCTTGCTCTTCTTATCCCTCTTACAAAGGCTCTGTCCCTCAATTTAATCTTTAAGTCAAGTACTGTTAGAAATTTTGTAAGTTTACTAGCTGCTGTTTAAGTGTCCTCGAGGATTGAACCGCATTCTTTGACACTTGGTAATAACAAAAGCTATTTCTTTCGAACTCAGTGGCAGTTTCAACTTCCCTTTCTCGTTACTCATATGTCTTGAAAAGGAAATAAATCTTCTCTTCTCAAATAAGTTGTATGTGTTTGGCAGCGCCCTCCAGCTCTGCCTACTCAAAACTTACACAAGACGTTCTTTGCTCCTTAATAACACTCGCACTGATAATCCAGTGGGAACGTCTTCACAGGATACAAGTCAACTAATTCAAGGAAACAGCTTAACGGTGTTTATGAGCCCTACAATGCTACTGGTGTCTCCAGCAACGCTGCCGCTAAGTGGTTCTCTGTGTCCTGGTCTGGTAATGTCACGGCGGGATATCTGCTATGTTAGTGCCACTTCTCTTCAGTGCCTTGGTGTCAAAACCTTCGGTATGATGAATTAGACACTTTTACAACACTTGGGTATTGTGGGAACGTTTCGCCAACGAGTTGATTCCTCAGTCCAATACAGAAGATAATA
Source organism: Cherax destructor (assembly GCA_009830355.1). Classification (NCBI taxonomy): domain Eukaryota; kingdom Metazoa; phylum Arthropoda; class Malacostraca; order Decapoda; family Parastacidae; genus Cherax; species Cherax destructor. The sequence goes on from WNWK01000761.1 coordinate 304,861, forward strand.
GTTTAAGATTAGAAGGAGTGGAGTTGTCCAAGGTAACACCGTCTACAACTGCTTCACCTCACCTGTGTACACTACATAAGCTCTTTCTCCGCACATTTACTGTAATCTTATCAAGATTGATGGACTGATCACTCTGACTCGAGGCTGAGGGACTGACTACGTAAAACTCCTTCTGATCTTCAATCATTCTTCTCCGTATTGGACTGAGGAAGCCACTGGCTGGCGAAACGTTTCCATAATAAAAATATCCAAGTATTGAACAGGTGTCTAGTACATCATCCTGTAGGTTTTCTGAACCATTGTTCTACACAACCTTCAGTGTCGTCTCCTAAGTGCGGGGTACTTGAGTAATCGTCAGTGTTTTGCTGTAGGGAAAATAAAAAGCTGGTCTGAGTAATTTTCCTTGGAAGTCGATGGGATTTTCTTGTCCCTCTGAGTCTCGGATGAACTCTGAAACTCTAGTGAGAAAAAATGATGATGTTAATGGTGCCCCATTCCACTTCTAAAACTTCGTTCCCGCAAACTCGATAAGCCCGGAAGAAGAAGCCAGTCACGACCCCGCTTTTTGTGTTTCCGTCGTGATAAGTAAATAAGATTTTTTTATTAGTGGTTTATTTTATGACGTTAGACATCTAGAGAGGGACGAATGTCGCCTCTCTCTCTTCTTCATTAGTAAACTGTATGGAAGGTTCTCCAGAGTTGAGACACTGCTTGAGGTTCTCATGGTTCTCATGGTTCTCATGGCTGTATCTTCGAAGTGTAATAACGGGGATGTCATCCATGCAGAGTAGCCAACTGACGGCTGATAGCACGATGTCATAAAAATGTTGTGTCTCTAAGGACTCCGTAGATACGTTCACAGGTGTGGCACTAATGTGTGACCCTATTATCATGCCGACCTTGTTTGTAAACAGTTTTTTTTTTTAAAGAAAGGAAGTTGTTGAAATCTGAGCAGAGCTTGGTGAGATCTATGCAAGCTTGAAACGAGAAGCAAGATCCATATCTGGTCTTAATATCCCCCGTGGTAAGTTTATGGTCCGCTCTGCGGGGACCTTACTAAAGATTGATGTGACGTCGTGGCTGCGAGTTTCTTGTTTCTTTTGCTCATGTTTCCAACCCTGATCCAGGAGGTTAGGAGGAATAATGTGGCAATGGCTTCTTATCCTGTCCAGACTGTTTTAAAATAAGGAGTGCGCTTGTCACAAACTCTTTAGTATGGTTTCGCATATTTTAATTTTTCATATGTTGCATGATGGCGTAGGAGTTCCTGTAGTTTTTGCATGTGTGATGGAGTATTCGGAAAGATTTTTTCTGCTTCTTTTTCTGCAGCGGTGATCCTGGCGCATGTGTCCTGGGGCATGTGTTTTGGGGCATGTGTCCTGGGGCATGTGTTTTGGGGCATGTGTCCTGGGGCATGTGTTTTGGGGCATGTGTCCTGGGGCATGTGTTTTGGGGCATGTGTCCTGGGGCATGTGTTTTGGGGAATGTGTCCTGGGGCATGTGTTTTGGGGCATGTGTCCTGGGGCATGTGTTTTGGGGTACGTGTCCTGGGGTATGCATCCTGGGGTATGTGTCCTAGGGTATGTGTCCAGGGGTATGCATCCTTGGGTATGTGTCGTGCGGCATGTGTCCGGGGGTATGTGTCCTTGGGTATGTGTTCTGGCCGAGTTCCTCTAACACTTCAATGCAGATTTTAGACCAGCCAAAGAGCAGAGAGCCAATAATAATAGTGTCACACCTCAGAATAAACAAGAGAGTCCTGAGTGTACCAGACCAGCTTGAGTGAGTGTCTGGCCCACAGCCGGGTGGTCAAGCACACCGTCACCTCGGCTGATGGAGCCAGCTCTCACGTTACTGGTTCATTGAACTAGACAATTGACAGATCAGTGGGGCCTCTTAAACTGCTCCATCTTGAACCTCCAGTTTGCTGGCAAGAGGTCGTGCCAACCATCATCTGATGAACTCTGAATAAATTGAAACATAATTGATGAACAACACAAACTGGAATTAGAACGGTGTGTAAACAATGACACTTAGATGCCGAGGATACCTTCATTAACAACAATGTTTTGACCACACCGTAGGCGAAACGTTGGGTTGATATATACAGAGTTTCGAATAACACGCGTTCGAACAACACGTTTTTCATTAAAACACGACCGACACCGCAACACATTTTCCGGCAGGACGGGAGAGGAACCCTCACAACACGGGAGAGGAACCCTCACAACACGGGAGAGGAACCCTCACAACACGGGAGAGGAACCCTCACAACACGGGAGAGGAACCCTCACAACACGGGATAGGAACCCTCACAACACGGGAGAGGAACCCTCACAACACGGGAGAGGAACCCTCACAACACAGGAGAGGAACCCTCACAACACGGGAGAGGAACCCTCACAACACGGGAGAGGAACCCTCACAACACGGGAGAGGAACCCTCACAACACGGGAGAGGAACCCTCACAACACGGGAGAGGAACCCTCACAACACGGGAGAGGAACCCTCACAACACGGGAGACTAACCCTCACAACACGGGAGAGGAACCCTCACAACACGCACTAAATTTGTATAATAACAGTTGGAAGGCTGTGGCAAGGGCTAATAACCATAACTACACTCTCATTACACAGTCCCGTGACTTTAACAGTCATTAACCTACACCAGCTGTGTTTATGACACTGATGAATTTGTTGGTGATTGACAATAGTGAAAAAGTAATTGATGTGCTGGGATGTACGTGCCTTGCCGCCAGGAAGACACATCTCTGATTGCTATATCAACAGGGCTACCACAACAGAGAAGTATCAGTCTTGCACATTACAACAGACTGTATCAGTCATGTACATCACAACAGAGAGTATCTGTCACGCACATCACAAAAGAGAGTATCAGTCATGCACATCACAACAGAGAGTATCTGTCACGCACATCACAACATAGAGTATCAGTCATGCACATCACAACAGAGAGTATCCGTCATGCACATCACAACAGGGAGTATCAGTCATGCACATCACAACAGAGTGTATCAGTCATGCACATCACAACAGAGAGTATCAGTCATGCACATCACAACAGAGAGTATCAGTCATGCACATCACAACAGAGAGTATCAGTCATGCACATCACAACAGAGAGTATCAGTCATTCACATTACAACAGAGAGTATCCGTCATGCACATCACAACAGAGAGTATCAGTCATGCACATCACAACAGAGTGTATCAGTCATGCACATCACAACAGAGAGAATCAGTCATGCACATCACAACATAGAGTATCAGTCATGCACATCACAACAGAGTGTATCAGTCACGCACATCACAGCAGAGAGTATCCGACATGCACATCACAACAGAGAGTATCAGTCATGCACATCACAACAGAGAGTATCAGTCATGCACATCACAACAGAGAGTATCCGTCATGCACATCACAACAGAGAGTATCCGTCATGCACATCACAACAGAGAGTATCAGTCATGCACATCACAACAGAGAGTATCCGTCATGCACATCACAACAGAGAGTATCCGTCATGCACATCACAACAGAGAGTATCAGTCATGCACATCACAACAGAGAGTATCAGTCATGCACATCACAACAGAGAGTATCAGTCATGCACATCACAACAGAGAGTATTCGTCATGCACATCACAACAGAGAGTATCAGTCATGCACATCACAACAGAGAGTATCCGTCATGCACATCACAACAGAGAGTATCCGTCATGCACATCACAACAGAGAGTATCAGTCATGCACATCGCAACAGAGAGTATCCGTCATGCACATCACAACAGAGAGTATCAGTCATGCACATCACAACAGAGTGTATCAGTCATGCACATCACAACAGAGAGTATCAGTCATGCACATCGCAACAGAGAGTATCAGTCATGCACATCACAACAGAGTGTATCAGTCATGCACATCACAACAGAGAGTATCAGTCATGCACATCTCAACAGAGAGTATCAGTCATGCACATCACAACAGAGAGTATCAGTCATGCACATCACAACAGAGAGTATCAGTCATGCACATCACAACAGAGAGTATCAGTCATGCACATCACAACAGAGAGTATCAGTCATGCACATCACAACAGAGAGTATCAGTCATGCACATCACAACAGAAGTATCAGTCATGCACATCACAACAGAGAGTATCAGTCATGCACATCACAACAGAGAGTATCAGCCATGCACATCACAACAATAAGTCATGATAAAAGTATCAGTCATGCACATCACAACAGAGAGTATCAGTCATGCACATCACAACAGAGAGTATCAGTCATGCACATCACAACAGAGAGTATCAGTCATGCACATCACAACAGAGAGTATCAGTCATGCACATCACAACAGAGAGTATCAGTCATGCACATCACAACAGAGAGTATCAGTCATGCATATCACAACAGAGAGTATCAGTCATGCACATCACTAGCATCAGGGTCTCAGCAATAACAGACAACAGTAACAACAACATCTCACAATATTTTATTGTTGCAAGTAAAGTAGATTTTTATTTAGATTTTAAATAAAATAAAAGGAAAATAATCTTGCCAGCGAATATAGTGGAAACGCGAACAAAAGTGGACACGGCGGACGACTCGAAAATAATAGCGTGTAAAAATAACATTAACGCGGTAGCAGACTAACTTATAATAATAATAATAATAATAATAATAATAATAATAATAATAATAATAATAATAATAATAATAATAATAATAATAATAATAATAATAATAATAATAATATTAATAATAATAATAATAATAATAATAATAATAATAATAATAATAATAATAATAATATAATAATAATAATAATAATAATAATAATAATAATAATAATAATAATAATAATAATAATAATAATAATAATAATAAAATACTACTACATCTACTACTGCTACTACTACTACTACTACTACTAATAATAATAATAATAATAATAATAATAATAATAATAATCTTTATTTCTACAAGTACATGTACAAGGTATACAGACCATAGCTGACATCAATGACATACTACTATACAGAAAGCCCCTTGTTATGCTGAGCATTTCCCGCAAATTAGGTCAGTTTTGTCCCAGGATGCGACCACACCAGTCCACTAACACCCAGGTACCTAGTTTCCTGATGGGTGAACATGGACAGCAGGTGTCCTAAGGAAACACGTCCTAATGTTTCCACCCGAACCGGGGATCGACCCCCGGACACTGAGGTGAAGGTTCTCTCTCCGATGTGCGGGTTATTTGCGTATTGTTCCAGTCACAGTATTGTGTCTATTTGTTCTTTAAGGTCACAACAAACTTACTTTCTGATGAGATCACATCCCAGGTGGTTCAGGTGTAGTGTATTAATGTTGGTTGAATTACCCACAATATGTTAAGTAAAAGAACACAAGTGCGACTAATTGGGGTAACGTTTCGCTCTCCAGGAGCTTTGTCAAGCGAAACGTTGCCACATAAAATGTCGCATTAGTTGCACTTGTGTCTTTTAACGTTTCTTATATAAACGAGACCATCCGTAAAACGATCTAAATTTTTAACCTCTGTGCAGCTTTTAAGATCTTGTAAAGCCATGAGAACGCATTCGAACGATATCATATAAAGAAGAAAGCCCAGCCAAGCTGAGTCAAACTCACACCATCCTGGCTGACCAGCGTGTCAGACATTATGTATGGACTAACGTATGGTCTCGGACCTTCCTAGCAGACACGGGCACCAGGGAAAAATGCCACGACTTTACCCCCTTTCCTGAGGACGCACCTGGCTGCCAACTGGGTTTTGCATCAGAAATACGTAAGCAACGGTGACTAAATTTAGTGAGAGTGGCCTGAATAAATAGTTTATGCAGCTGAACGGTCGGTTCAGCTTTACCATACGACTGGGAACGCAGGTGTCCGCTCTGGACGCTTGTTCTGCGTATTTTTGAAAGTCACTGTCTTGAAGAATTATGTTTTTGCTACCAGCCAAATTCCACCAGAAGTCTAGCATTGTTCATGGCAAGTATGGCGCCTTTTACTACAGTTTAGGCCAGAGAGAAAAAATGCCCACTGTGTGGAAAAAAGACACTTATGTAGAATTCAATATACATACATTTTTATTTTATTAACACATCGGCCGTTTCCCACCAAGGCAGGGTGACCCGACAAAGAAAAACTTTCATCATCATTCACTCCATCACTGTCTTGCCAGAGGCGTGCTTACACTGTAGCACTGTACTTCCCATCTCCAGGACTCAAGTCCGGCCTGCCGGTTTCCCTGAAACCCTTCATAAATGTTACCTTGCTTACACTCCAACAGCACGTCAAGTCCTAAAAACCATTTGTCTCCATTCGCTCCTATCTAACACACTCACGCACGCTTGCTAGAAGTCCAAGCCCCTCGCACACAAAACCTCCTTTACTCCCTCCCTCCAACCTTTTCTAGGCAAGCCCCTACCCCGCCTTCCCTCCACTACAGATTTATACACTCTCGAAGTCATTCTACTTTGTTCCATTCTCTCTACATGTCCAAACCATCTCAATAACCCCTCCTCAGCCCTCTGGATAATAGTTTTGGTAATCCCACACCTCCTCCTAATCTCCAAACTACAGATTCTCTGCATTATATTCACACCACACATTGCCCTCAGACATGACATCTCCACTGCCTCCAGCCTTCTCCTTGTTGCAACATTCACAACCGATGTCTCACACCCATACAAGAGTGTTGGTATAACTATACTCTCATATATTTCCCTCTTTGCTTTCATGGATAAAGTTCTCTGTCTCCACAAGCTCCTCAGTGCACCACTCACCTTTTACCTTCGTTAATTCTATGATTCACCTCATCCTTCATAGACCCATCTGCTGACACATTCACTCCCAAATATTTGAACACATTCATCTCCTCCATACTCTCTCCCTCCAATCTGATATCCAAATTCTGTTATCTATTTTTTTTTTGTTATCCTCATCACCTTACTCTTTTCTATATTCACTTTTAATTTCCTTCTTTTACATACCCTACCAAACTCATCCACCAACCTCTGCAACTTCTCTTCAGAATCCCCCAAAAGCACAGTGTCATCAGCAAAGAGTAACTGTGACAACTCCCACTTTGTGTTAGAGTCTTTATCTTTTAACCCCACACCTCTTGCCAACACCCGAGCATTCACTTCTCTTACAACTCCATGTATAAATATATTGAACAACCATGGTGACATCACACATCCCTGTCTAAGGCCTACTTTTACTGGGAAATAATCTCCCTCTCGCCTACATACTCTAACCTGAGTGTATATATATAAATTATAATATATATATATATATATATATATATATATATATATATATATATATATATATATATATATATATATATATATATATATATATATATATATATAAATGCCACTATATATACTATTTTCTTAGTTATCTCTGTATTAAGGCTGAAGAAGGAACTAGTAGCGAAACGTTTCCCTTAATAAATGTCCTGAACTATACAATAAGTGTCTTTCCCCACATCTTGTATTTTTCAAGACCCATTTTGCCCACTGGTGCTGCGAAGGTCGGCTGGGATTTTGATAAGCTGGTGGAAATCATCCTGCCAGAGGACTTGTCTCCTACAGAAATGATGATGTCCAGAGGTAACTCAAGGCTTAAACAAAAGTATATATCAGTCACAGATGCAAGCAAAATAGCAGATATATACAAGAAGTGCATTACACAACTGTGATATAAACCCAGGTGCGCCTTCCATAAAATTAATACTTGTCATAGTTGTTAGGTGTCCGAGCCAACACAGGTCGTTGAGAGCCCAGTAAATAGGGGGATCCAGAATATAAGTCTCGGTTTAAGCCCCTGAATCAGAGACTGAAATGTTCTCACTGCGGCAAGTTAGGCCACGTTCATGGTCTATTTTGCTGCAAAACTAGAAAAGTAGTCTATTGCAGACATGGTACCGATCTCTTAACACGATGGAATGTCTCAAGTCGGGTCAGGTGAGTCCTCATCGACCGGAATGAACAATGAACAGAGAGAGGGAAGGCAGTACGAGAACAGGAACTCCCCTAGCAGTTCGGACTGTCATCCTGCCAACGATATAATTAAAGTTAGTGTGCGCTGGTTTTGCAGTGCCTCTTATGTACCTGTCAAACATTCACTGCCACTTAAGTTATCAATAACAGGGCACCTTGTTGTGACCTAATGTATTAAGCTTACCATCCGACTGTAGGTAAATGGTTCAGAGAACCGACAACTTGATGAAACCACTGTTTGCCAACCAGTGGTTTCATCAGTACCATATATAAGACTGAAGAGTTTAAGATGAGGTAATCAGTCCCTCAGACTACGACTGAAGATTTGTTTACAATCTATTTACAGGTCATACTGAGGCAATATAATTATGAAATATTAATGTGTGCTTCATTGTACGAAATATGGTGAAGTTATTTTTTTTTACATAAGCAGGGATATCTATTTGTGGTTGCAGGGGTCTATTCACAGCTCCTGGCCCGGCCTCTTTGCTGGTCGTTACTTGGTCCACTCTCTCCCTGGTCCATGAGCTTCATCGTACCTCTTCTTAAACCTATGTATGGTTCCTGCCTCCACTACATCACTCCCTACATTGTTCCACTTCCTGACAACTCTGTGACTGAAGAAATACTTCCTAACATCCCTGTAACTCATCAGAGTTTTTAACTTCCAGTTGTGACCCCTTGTTGTTGTCTCCCATCTCTGAAACATTCTGTCCCTATCCACCCTGTCAATTCCTCTCAGTATTTTATACATCGTTATCATGTCCCCTCTATACCTACTTACTGTGCGTGTGTGTCTCAGTGCACATATATCAAAAGTTGAACTTAATCATGACGTTCATGGTGTCCTTGGAAGATTTTTTCAGATGTTCATATGTGTTAGGAGCATAACTGATGTGTTAGGAGCATAACTGATGTGTTAGGAGCATAACTGGTGTGTTAGGAGCATAACTGATGTGTTAGGAGACTAACTGATGTGTTAGGAGCATAACTGATGTGTTAGGAGCATAACTGATGTGTTAGGAGCATAACTGATGTGTTAGGAGCATAACTGGTGTGTTAGGAGCATAACTGATGTGTTAGGAGCATAACTGATGTGTTAGGAGCATAACTGATGTGTTAGGAGCATAACTGGTGTGTAAGGAGCATAACTGATGTGTTAGGAGCATAACTGATGTGTTAGGAGCATAACTGATGTGTTAGGAGCATAACTGATGTGTTAGGAAAATAATCGATGTGTTAGGAGCATAATTGATGTGTTAGGAACATAACTGATGTGTTAGGAACATAAGTGATGTGTTAGGAGCATAACTGATGTGTTAGGAGCATAACTGATGTGTTAGGAACATAATTGATGTGTTAGTAGCATAATTGATGTACGATAAATAATAGATTACGACAAGAAAATTACCATTTTTTGTCACGAGGGACAATGAGAAGATTAATAGGTTCACTCTCTCCTGGCTTCGAGAGCCTTATCGTACCTCTTCTTGAAGCTATGTATGTATCCTGCTTCTACCGTTTCATTTTCCAGGCTTCGTTCAAAGAAGACTGGTTCAGCAGGGAGAGTACTGGTCCTGCAGGGAGAGTACTGGTCCAGCAGGGAGAGTACTGGTCCAGCAAGGAGAGTACTGGTCCAGCAGGGAGAGTACTGGTCAGGCAGGGAGAGTACTGGTCCAGCATGGAGAGTACTGGTCCAGCAGGGAGAGTACTGGTCCAGCAGGGAGAGTACTGGTCCAGCAGGGAGAGTACTGGTCCAGCAGGGAGAGTACTGGTCCAGCAAGGAGAGTACTGGTCCAGCAGGGAGAGTACTGGTCCAGCAGGGAGAGTACTGGTCCAGCAGGGAGAGTACTGGTCCAGCAGGGAGAGTACTAGTCCAGCAGGGAGAGTACTGGTCCAGCAGGGAGAGTACTGGTCCAGCAGGAGAGTACTGGTCCAGCAGGAGAGTACTGGTCCAGCAGGGAGAGTACTAGTCCAGCAAGGAGAGTACTGGTCCAGCAGGGAGAGTACTGGTCCAGCAGAGAGAGTACTGGTCCAGCAGGGAGAGTACTGGTCCAGCAGGGAGAGTACTGGTCCAGCAGGGAGAGTACTGGTCATAAGGTGGAATTTAGAACCAAGAACTTGTGTTTAAAAACACATGTAAATACGTTGCACATTTTATAATGGAGTGACCTCAGTCCTGGGAGTGACCTCGGTCCTGGGAGTGACCCCGGTCCTGGGAGTGACCTCGGTCCTGGGAGTGACCTCGGTCCTGGGAGTGACCTCGGTCCTGGGAGTGGCCTCGGTCCTGGGAGTGACCTCGGTCCTGGGAGTGACCTCGGTCCTGGGAGCGAATCCGGTCCTGGGAGCGAATCCGGTCCTGGGAGTGACCTCAGTCCTGAGAGTCACCTCGGTTCTGGGAGTGACCTCGGTCCTGGGAGTGACCTCGGTCCTGGGAGTGACCTCGGTCCTGGGAGTGACCTCAGTCCTGAGAGTGACCTCGGTCCTGGGAGTGACCTCAGTCCTGAGAGTGACCTCGGTCCTGGGAGTGACTTCGGTCCTGGGAGTGACCTCAGTCCTGAGAGTGACCTCGGTCCTGGGAGTGACTTCGGTCCTGGGAGTGACCTCGGTCCTGAGAGTGACCTCGGTCCTGGGAGTGACCTCAGTCCTGAGAGTGACCTCGGTCCTGGGAGTGACCTCGGTCCTGGGAGTGACCTCAGTCCAGGGAGTGACCTTAGTCCTGGGAGTGACTTCGGTCCTGGGAGTGACCTCAGTCCTGAGAGTGACCTCGGTCCTGGGAGTGACTTCGGTCCTTAGAGTGACCTCGGTCCTGAGAGTGACCTCGGTCCTGGGAGTGACCTCGGTCCTGGGAGTGACCTCAGTCCTGAGAGTGACCTCGGTCCTGGGAGTGACTTCGGTCCTGGGAGTGACCTCAGTCCTGAGAGTGACCTCGGTCCTGGGAGTGACCTCGGTCCTGGGAGTGACCTCAACACTTCTATAATACAAGGTCGGAAGTCTTTGTTAATGAGTTTTTAACAAGAGTGCCTTCACGTGATGTGTGATGACTTCAGTCAACTCTGATGTGTGATGACTTCAGTCAACTCTGATGTGTGATGACTTCAGTGAACTCTGATGTGTGATGACTTCAGTCAACTGTGATGGGTGATGACTTCAGTCAACTCTGATGTGTAATGACTTCAGTCAACTCTGATGTGTGATGACTTGAGTCTACTGTGATGGGTGATGACTTCAGTTAACTCTGATGTGTGATGACTTCAGTCAACAGTGATGGGTGATGACTTCAGTCAACAGTGATGTGTGATGACTTCAGTCAACAGTAATGGGTGATGACTTCAGTCAACAGTGATGGGTGATGACTTCAGTCAACAGTGATGGGTGATGACATCAGTCAACTCTGATGTGTGATGACTTCAGTCAACAGTGATAGGTGATGACTTCAGTCAACAGTGATAGGTGATGACTTCAGTCAACAGTGATGTGTCTATTTCAGATTGAGTGGTAGGACGTCTCGCCCTCTAATTTCCCAGCACTTTCATCACTCTGCTCAACACTTGTGTAATTATACCTGCCAACACAACACTTTAATTGACCTACTCAGATTCCAACTTGTATTGCTTGAAAATATTTGGTGACACCATAACCATAACACCATAACTGTGACCTTGAAAAACCTTGACAGGTCACGAGGTCATGGTGAAATTCAACACGCACAACGTTGTATTTATTTGTATATATATACACCTAGACGTGTGTATGTGTATATACGCTGAGAATTGTGTAATTCTTGGCGTATATACTCTGAGTGAGGCACCTCTCTCGGTCTGTATAAACCTAGACTTTATGGTAATCGCTGTAGCAGGAGTATATGTTACTTTGTCTGGTGTAGTGACTGGTGTAGTGACTGGTGTAGTGACTGGTGTAGTGACTGGTGTAGTGAATGATGAAGTGACTGGTGTAGTGACTGGTGCAGTGACTGGTGAAGTGACTGGTGTAGTGACTGGTGTAGTGACTGGTGTAGTGACTGGTGTAGTGCTGGTGTAGTGACTGGTGTAGTGACTAGTGTAGTGACTGGTGAAGTGACTGGTGTAGTGACTGGTGTATTGACTGGTGTAGTGACTGGTGTAGTGACTGGTGTAGTGACTGGTGTAGTGACTGGTGTAGTGACTGGTGTAGTGACTGGTGTAGTGACTAGTGTAGTGACTGGTGTAGTGACTGGTGAAGTGACTGGTGTAGTGACTGGTGCAGTGACTGGTGTAGTGACTGGTGCAGTGACTGGTGAAGTGACTGGTGTAGTGACTGGTGTAGTGACTAGTGTAGTGACTGGTGAAGTGAATGGTGTAGTGACTGGTGTAGTGACTGGTGAAGTGACTGGTGAAGTGACTGGTGAAGTGACTGGTGTAGTGACTGGTGTAGTGACTGGTGTAGAGGCTGGTGTAGTGACTCGTGTAGTGACTAGTGTAGTGACTGGTGAAGTGAATGGTGTAGTGACTGGTGTAGTGACTGGTGAAGTGACTGGTGAAGTGACTGGTGAAGTGACTGGTGTAGTGACTGGTGTAGTGACTGGTGTAGTGACTGGTGAAGTGACTGGTGTAGTGACTGGTGTAGTGACTGGTGTAATGCTGGTGTAGTGACTGGTGTAGTGACTGGTGTAGTGACTGGTGTAGTGACTGGTGTAGTGACTGGTGAATTGACTGGTGTAGTGACTGGTGCAGTGACTGGTGAAGTGACTGGTGTAGTGACTGGTGTAGTGACTAGTGTAGTGACTGGTGAAGTGAATGGTGTAGTGACTGGTGTAGTGACTGGTGAAGTGACTGGTGAAGTGACTGGTGAAGTGACTGGTGTAGTGACTGGTGTAGTGACTGGTGTAGAGGCTGGTGTAGTGACTCGTGTAGTGACTAGTGTAGTGACTGGTGAAGTGAATGGTGTAGTGACTGGTGTAGTGACTGGTGAAGTGACTGGTGAAGTGACTGGTGAAGTGACTGGTGTAGTGACTGGTGTAGTGACTGGTGAAGTGACTGGTGTAGTGACTGGTGTAGTGACTAGTGTAGTGACTGGTGAAGTGAATGGTGTAGTGACTGGTGTAGTGACTGGTGAAGTGACTGGTGAAGTGACTGGTGAAGTGACTGGTGTAGTGACTGGTGTAGTGACTGGTGTAGTGACTGGTGTAGTGAATGATGAAGTGACTGGTGTAGTGACTGGTGCAGTGACTGGTGAAGTGACTGGTGTAGTGACTGGTGTAGTGACTGGTGTAGTGACTGGTGAAGTAAATGGTGTAGTGACTGGTGAAGTGACTGGTGTAGTGACTGGTGAAGTGACTGGTGTAGTGACTGGTGAAGTGACTGGTGAAGTGACTGGTGTAGTAACTGGTGTAGTGACTGGTGAAGTGACTGGTGTTGTGACTGGTGTAGTAACTGGTGTAGTGACTGGTGTAGTAACTGATGTAGTGACTGGTGTAGTAACTGGTGTAGAGACTGGTGTAGTGACTGGTGTAGTGACTGGTGAAGTAAATGGGGAAGTGAATGGTGTAGTGACTGGTGTAGTAACTGGTGTAGTGACTGGTGAAGTGACTGGTGTAGTGACTGGTGAAGTGACTGGTGTAGTGACTGGTGAAGTGACTGGCGTAGTGACTAGTGAAGCGACTAGTGTAGTAACTGGTGTAGTGACTGGTGTAGTAACTGGTGTAGTGACTGGTGTAGAGACACTATAAACCCAACAAATTAACTAATCACAACAATCCCCACAATACGTTGTGAGTGACACTTACAATTACCTTCTCTTGTTTCAATAAGTCTGGGTCGTTGATTTAATACACAACTGCATTTGCATTGTAGTCTAAAATACAGTCATATACACATTGTCGTCTAAAATACAGTCATATACACATAGTCGTCTAAAATACAGTCATATACACATTGTCGTCTAAAATACAGTCATATACACATTGTCGTCTAAAATACAGTCATATACACATTGTCGTCTAAAATACAGTCATATACACATTGTCGTCTAAAATAGTCATATACACATTGTCGTCTAAAATACAGTCATATACACATTGTCGTCTAAAATACAGTCATATACACATTCTCTTGTATATATTTCCATCGTTCGCTACATGGGAAATCATACGTATTGATTTAATACAACAGCATTGATTACGTCGTCTTGATACAGTGGAAGGCGTCTCTTCTCTCATTTTTTATACAGTAGGATACATTTTTTATTGTTGTTTTAATACAATAGAATTCATCTACGTTTTCTCCTCAGCATTTTAGAAAATTTTGATTTATCGTCATTTCATACATTAAAATACATCAGTATCGGTGTTTAATACACTAAGATACATCAGTATCGCTGTTTAATACACTAAAATACATCAGTATCGCTGTTTAATACACTAAAATACATCAGTATCGCTGTTTAATACACTAACATACATCAGTATCACTGTCTAATACACTAAGATACATCAGTATCACTGTTTAATACACTAAATACATCAGTATCACTGTTTAGTACACTAAATACATCAGTATCACTGTTTAATACACTAAGATACATCAGTATCACTGTTTAATACACTAAATACATCAGTATCACTGTTTAATACACTAAGATACAACAGTATCACTGTTTAATACACTAAGATACAACAGTATCAATGTTTAATACACTAAGATACATCAGTATCACTGTTTAATACACTAGGATACAACAGTATCACTGTTTAATACCCTAAGATACATCAGTATCACTGTTTAATTAATACACTAAGATACAACAGTATCACTGATTAATACACTAAGATACATCAGTATCACTGTTTAATACACTAAATACATCAGTATCATTGTTTAATACACTAAGATACAACAGTATCACTGTTTAATACACTAAGATACAACAGTATCACTGTTTAATACACTAAGATACATCAGTATCACTGTTTAATACACTACGATACATCAGTATCACTGTTTAATACACTAAGCTACATCAGTATCACTGTTTAATACACTAAGCTACGTCAGTATCACTGTTTAACACACTAAGATACATCAGTATCACTGTTTAATACACTAAGCTACGTCAGTATCACTGTTTAATACACTAAGATACATCAGTATCACTGTTTAATACACTAAGCTACGTCAATATCACTGTTTAATACACTAAGTTACATCAGTATCACTGTTTAATACACTAAGTTACATCAGTATCACTGTTTAATACACTAAGTTACATCAGTATCACTGTTTAATACACTAAGTTACATCAGTATCACTGTTTAATACACTAAGATACATCAGTATCACTGTTTAATACACTAAGTTACATCAGTATCACTGTTTAATACACTAAGATACATCAGTATCACTGTTTAATACACTAAGTTACATCAGTATCACTGTTTAATACACTAAGTTACATCAGTATCACTGTTTAATACACTAAGTTACATCAGTATCACTGTTTAATACACTAAGTTACATCAGTATCACTGTTTAATACACTAAGATACATCAGTATCACTGTTTAATACACTAAGTTACATCAGTATCACTGTTTAATACACTAAGCTACGTCAGTATCACTGTTTAATACACTAAGCTACATCAGTATCACTGTTTAATACACTAAGTTACATCAGTATCACTGTTTTACATCATTCACTCAAGATACATCAGTATCACTGTTTAATACACTAAGATACATCAGTATCACTGTTTAATACACTAAGCTACGTCAGTATCACTGTTTAATACACTAAGCTACATCAGTATCACTGTTTAATACACTAAGCTACGTCAGTATCACTGTTTAATACACTAAGCTACGTCAGTATCACTGTTTAATACACTAAGCTACGTCAGTATCACTGTTTAATACACTAAGCTACGTCAGTATCACTGTTTAATACCAGAAAACACATCTGCATCGTCGTTTAAACTGAGTAGATCAACACTGGAGCTCGTTCGGTTTAATGAGTCACGTCGCTGTGTTTAACGAGAGGCACTCTGTTTGCTGGAGAACCACTCGTTAACAGCGTCATTTGTTCTGGTGGAGAACACGTTGAACACAGAGAGGGAGGAACGACGGCACTGACCCCACAAGGGTTTGTGAGCGAATTTGTGGTGTTAAATACACTTCATTTGTGACTGACACTCAGAGATGGACGCTAAAAACTGGAATGTATTTAAGTCTTAAGGAATTTATACAAATAAGATATGTATTATTGATTGAGGAAGTGTGTCTAAATACCGTATTAGACGGTTAATGGGGTTTAAAGTCTGTCTACTACGCGAGGATCATTAAAGCTGTATGTAACTTGACTGGTGTAGTGACTGGTGTAGAGGCTGGTGTAGAGGCTGGTGTAGTGACTGGTGTAGAGGCTGGTGTAGTGACTGGGGTAGTGACTGGTGTAGTGACTGGGGTAGTGACTGGTGTAGTGACTGGTGTAGAGGCTGGTGTAGTGACTGGTGTAGAGGCTGGTGTAGTGACTGGGGTAGTGACTGGTGTAGTGACTGGGGTAGTGACTGGTGTAGTGACTGGTGTAGAGGCTGGTGTAGTGACTGGTGTAGAGGCTGGTGTAGTGACTGGGGTAGTGACTGGTGTAGTGACTGGGGTAGTGACTGGGGTAGTGACTGGTGTAGTGACTGGTGTAGTGACTGGGGTAGTGACTGGTGTAGAGACTGGTGTAGTGACTGGTGTAGTGACTGGTGTAGAGACTGGTGTAGAGACTGGTGTAGTGACTGGTGTAGTGACTGGTGTAGAGGCTGGTGTAGTGACTGGTGTAGAGGCTGGTGTAGTGACTGGTGTAGTGACTGGTGTAGAGGCTGGTGTAGTGACTGGTGTAGTGACTGGTGTAGAGGCTGGTGTAGTGACTGGTGTAGTGACTGGTGTAGTGACTGGTGTAGAGGCTGGTGTAGTGACTGGTGAAGTGACTGGTGTAGAGGCTGGTGTAGTGACTGATGTAGAGGCTGGTGTAGTGACTGGGGTAGTGACTGGTGTAGTGACTGGTGTAGTGACTGGGGTAGTGACTGGTGTAGTGACTGGTGTAGTGACTGGGGTAGTGACTGGTGTAGAGACTGGTGTAGTGACTGGTGTAGTGACTGGTGTAGAGACTGGTGTAGAGACTGGTGTAGTGACTGGTGTAGAGGCTGGTGTAGCGACTGGTGTAGTGACTGGTGTAGTGACTGGGGTAGTGACTGGTGTAGAGACTGGTGTAGTGACTGGTGTAGTGACTGGTGTAGAGACTGGTGTAGTGACTGGTGTAGTGACTGGTGTAGAGGCTGGTGTAGTGACTGGTGTAGTGACTGGTGTCGTGACTGGTGTAGTGACTGGTGTAGTGACTGGTGTAGTGACTGGGGTAGTGACTGGTGTAGAGGCTGGTGTAGTGACTGGGGTAGTGACTGGTGTAGTGACTGGTGTAGAAGCTGGTGTAGTGACTGGTGTAGTGACTGGTGTAGTGACTGGTGTAGTGACTGGTGTAATGACTGGTGTAGAGGCTGATGTAGTGACTGGTGTAGAGGCTGGTGTAGTGACTGGTGTAGAGACTGGTGTAGTGACTGGTGTAGAGGCTAGTGTAGTGACTGGTGTAGTGACTGGTTTAGTGACTGGGGTAGTGACTGGTGTAGAGACTGGTGTAGTGACTGGTGTAATGACTGGTGTATAGGCTGGTGTAGTGACTGGTGTAGTGACTGGTGTAGTGACTGGTGTAGTGACTGGTGTAGAGACTGGTGTAGTGACTGGTGTAGAGACTGGTGTAGTGACTGGTGTAGAGGCTGGTGTAGCGACTGGGGTAGTGACTAGTGTAGTGACTCGTGTAGTGACTGGTGTAGAGACTGGTCAGGCAAGAATGTGTGCATATACACTCACTGGCCACTTTATTTGGTACAGTCTTCTAGTACTGTAGGCCCCCTCCCCTTTGCCTGCAGAACACTGACTTCTTGGTGGCATGGATTCAACAAGGTGCTTGAAACATTCCATAGATATCCTGGTCAATTTTGACATGACAGCATCACACAGTTGCACATTCATGCTGTGAGTCTCGCATTCCACCTCATCCCGAAGGTTTACGACAAATTCTGACAACACCGTCTGTGAGTCTCACAAGTAATTTCTATTTGCAGCACCAGGCTACGTTTATACGATCTTCAGCTGTCCAGTTTTGGTGAGCCTATGTCCACTGTAGCCTCATTTCCTATTCTTAGCTGACAACAGTGAAACCCGGTGTGGTCTTCTGCTGCTGTGGCCCATCCTCTTCAAGGTTCGACGTGTTGTGCGTTCAGATATGCCTTTCTGCATACGACTGTTGTAATGTGTGGTTGTTTGAGTTACTGTCACCTTCCTGTCAGCTTCAACCAGTCTGCCCATTCTCCTCTGACCTCTCATTAACATGGCGTTTTCGCCCAATCTTGAGACTTGTGAGTGAAACTGCCATAAGATTAGCAGTTTCTGATATACTCAAATTACCTCGTCTGTCTGGCACCAACCATCATTAAACTGTTAACGTCACTTACATCATAATTTCTTCCCCAGTCTGATGTTCAGTCTGAACAACAACTGAACTTCTTGACCATGTGTGCATGCTATTATGCAGTGAGGTGCAGCCTGGTGATTGGGTGATTAGATACTGGCGTTAACGAACAGGTGTACAGGTGTACCTAATAAAGTGGCCATTGAGTGTATATACCTGTGTATACCAAATACTTTACAGATTAAAGAACGTATTTGAATATATTTCAGATATCTCATGCAATTGTATTGTATTGATACAGCTATACCTGTTAGTGTATTAAAATGCATTACTGCAGTAGTTGAGAAGGCAGCGTTGGGGTTGGTATGGTGGCTGGTGGAACTATGTCACAGTAAGTGATGGCTGGTGCAACCATGTCACAGTAAGTGATGTCTGGTGTAACTATGTCACAGTAAGTGATGTCTGGTGTAACTATGTCACAGTAAGTGATGTCTGGTGCAACTATGTCACAGTAAGTGATGTATGGTACAACTATGTCACAGTAAGTAATGTCTGGTGCAACTATGTCACAGTAAGTGATGTCTGGTACAACTATGTCACAGTAAGTGATGTATGGTACAACTATGTCACAGTAAGTGATGTCCGGTACAACTATGTCACAGTAAATGATGTCTGGTACAACTATGTCACAGTAAGTGATGTCTGGTACAACTATGTCACAGTTAGTGATGGCTGGTACAACTATGTCACAGTAAGTGATGTCTGGTACAACTATGTCACAGTAAGTGATGTATGGTACAACTATGTCACAGTAAGTGATGTCTGGTACAACTATGTCACAGTAAGTGGTGTCTGGTACAATTACGTCACAGTAGTGATGGCTGGTACAACTATGTGACTGTAGATCTTGTTGTAATATCATCCTATTACAACCTTCGTAGCTGAATGATTGTGCTCGACCTGCCCTGAAATGCCTAGTTCGGGTCCCCGTCCTGTCGTATCTACGCGCCTCTGCAAAGACAGTGATGGTGTGAGTGATGGTGTGAGTGATGGTGAAAGTACTAGTCAATAAGCAAGAACTCATTTAAAATCGAGTCCTTTCTAAAAATTTCTCTTACACCTTTAAAGATATATATTTTTTCATTTACGTTAATGTAAAAAATAATAATTTTGTACCAAAAAAAAATTAGAAAACTTACCTAACCTTATAACAAGTGGGTCGCAAAGACGGTTCAACTAGACTGTTAGTTCTAGATGTCACACGTAGCTTGTTCCTCCGACCTGACCCCCGTGTGGCTTCACCTGTTTTCCAGACTGAAGGTCCACCTCCGTGGTTGCCGCTACGAGGATGACGTTGACCTCAAATCAGGTATAAAAGAATGGTTTAACGAACCAGAGAAAAACTTGCTATGAGAGGCCTAGAAGAAGCTTAGTAAGGTTTATTACTAGTATAGTATAGTTCTTCATGGTGTCCAACTTCAGCAGCTATTTCAGAATTTATTTCTGTTAGTTTTAGAACTTTTTAATCTCCCCTCGTATATATGTGAACATTTTCAGACCTTTAATTTGAATGATAAATTGTAACATTCGTTTGCATATTGATCAGCAAAGCAGTTTAGGAATTTACATGCATGAAGAATGTGGAAACTTCTAATTTATGTTGTACAGCTCCTGGAGTTTCTCAGACGCCGGTGGGGAGCACAAGATGCAGCAGGCGTTCCATCTCTGGATCACCACACTGAGGCACTGGAAGAGAAAGATAACAGTCCTTCGGACTCTTGTGGTTTTGATGGAGCGCAGCTCCTTGAGAAAACCCAAGGTATGTTTTCCCCAGGAGCCAAGTCTCCACACCTATTGTGACGAACTAGTACTGGTGGGGAAGTGCCTATACTTGTTGAGCTTATGTTCTTCCCTGTGACCAGCAGCACCGCTCTGGTGACCAGCAGCACCGCTCTGGTGACCAGCAGCACCGCTCTGGTGACCAGCAGCACCGCTCTGGTGACCAGCAGCACCGCTCTGGTGACCAGCAGCACCGCTCTGGTGACCAGCAGCACCGCTCTGGTGACCTGCAGCACCGCTCTGGTGACCAGCAGCACCGCTCTGGTGACCAGCAGCACCGCTCTGGTGACCAGCAGCACCGCTGTGACCAGCAGCACCGCTCTGGTGACCAGCAGCACCGCTCTGGTGACCAGCAGCACCGCTCTGGTGACCAGCAGCACCGCTCTGGTGACCAGCAGCACCGCTCTGGTGACCAGCAGCACCGCTCTGGTGACCAGCAGCACCGCTCTGGTGACCAGCAGCACCGCTCTGGTGACCTGCAGCACCGCTCTGGTGACCAGCAGCACCGCTCTGGTGACCAGCAGCACCGCTCTGGTGACCAGCAGCACCGCTCTGGTGACCAGCAGCACCGCTCTGGTGACCAGCAGCACCGCTCTGGTGACCAGCAGCACCGCTCTGGTGACCAGCAAATAATATAATGTAGGTGTCAGCCAGCAGTCTACCATTCTTCCATGGGTTTAATGTGATCTGGTCAGGGCAGCTGGTCTACCTGGAGGGCATTCCGGGGATCAAGGCCCCCCGCGGCCCGGTCCACGACCAGGTCTCCCGGTGGATCAGGGCCTGATCAACCAGGCTGTTACTGCTGGTCGCACGTAGTCCAACGTACGAAGCACAGCCCGGCTGATCCGACACCGACTTTAAGTATCTGTCCAGCTCCCTCCTGAAGGCAGACAGGGGCCTATTGGTAATACCCCTTATGCTTGGTGGGAGGCTGTTGAACAGTCTTGGGCCCCGGACACTTATGGTGTTTTCATTAGGGGTATTTTGCATCGCCTGTCTAGTCTATCACTTTCGTAGGGAGTGATTTCTGTGTGCAGATTTGTGGGCACAAGCGAGGTGCTGGGTAGTAAAGATCCAGGTTCTCTCTGTGCTGGGCACAGAGCTGTAGCCAGGCTTCTGTATATGATCTCCAGACTGTGTCTAACATGACAACCTTTTTAACTTGGACAGTTCAGATCATGTAGACCGTACTGGTCGACTTCCACTTTGCAGCAAATACACTTGTACTCAGTGTAAACAGTGGCATCGAGGCTTTCCTAGTTGCACTGTCTATGAGCCAATGTTTATATATATATATATATATATATATATATATATATATATATATATATATATATATATATTATAAAAAGTATAGGGAGGTAGGAGCTGAGAGAAGAGAGTAAACGCACTCCAGGAAACTCAAGCTTCTCCTGGATGTTTAGGCTCCAGTAATATCCATGGATGGAATAAAAATTCGTTTTGTAATAAAAGTTTACGTTATCCTCGAGGATGACTGTGTGTGTGTGTGTGTGTGTGTGTGTGTGTGTGTGTGTGTGTGTGTGTGTGTGTGTGTGTGTGTTGTGTGTGTGTTTTGTGTGTGTGTGTGTGTGTGTGTGTGTGTGTGTGTGTGTGTGTGTGTGTGTGTGTGTGTGTGTGTGTGTGTGTGTGTGTGTGTGTGTGTGTGTGTGTGTGTGTGTGTGTGTGTGTGTGTGTGTGTGTGTGTGTGTGTGTGTGTGTGTTGTGTGTGTGTGTGTGTGTGTGTGTGTGTGTGTGTGTGTGTGTGTGTGTGTGTGTGTGTGTGTGTGTGTGTGTGTGTGTGTGTGTGTGTGTGTGTGTGTGTGTGTGTGTGTGTGTGTGTGTTGTGTGTGTGTGTGTGTGTGTGTGTGTGTGTGTGTGTGTGTGTGTGTGTGTGTGTGTGTGTGTGTGTGTGTGTGTGTGTGTGTGTGTGTGTGTGTGTGTGTGTGTGTGTGTGTGTGTTGTGTGTGTGTGTGTGTGTGTGTGTGTGTGTGTGTGTGTGTGTGTGTGTGTGTGTGTGTGTGTGTGTGTGTGTGTGTGTGTGTGTGTGTGTTGTGTGTGTGTGTGTTGTGTGTGTGTGTGTGTGTGTGTGTGTGTGTGTGTGTGTGTGTGTGTGTGTGTGTGTGTGTGTGTGTGTGTGTGTGTGTGTGTGTGTGTGTGTGTGTGTGTGTGTGTGTGTGTGTGTGTGTGTGTGTGTGTGTGTGTGTGTGTGTGTGTTGTGTGTGGTGTGTGTGTGTGTGTGTGTGTGTGTGTGTGTGTGTACTCACCTATTTGTGGTTGCAGGGGTCGAGTCTTGCTCGATGATCTCGTTGACAACATTGTGTCTAACAAGACAACCTTTGTAACTTAGACAGTTCAGATCATTCCGTCTTCAATAATGTGTTTATTCTGATTCCTTTCGTAATTCTACCATTCTGTCTGTGAATTGTCTTGTATCCCTCTCCACTTATTCTCAGTTTACAAGTGTGGCCTCACCTTGTCTGTTATTTCAAACACATGCTAGTTGTCAGTGCCTCTCTTGCTGTGCATCTTAGGTGTCTCCACCATGGAGTCTCACAATCACTGCATGGATCTCACAATCACTGCATGGAGTCTCACAATCACTGCATGGAGTCTCACAATCACTGCATGGATCTCACAATCACTGCATGGAGTCTCACAATCACTGCATGGAGTCTCACAATCACTGCATGGAGTCTCACAATCACTGCATGGAGTCTCACAATCACTGCATGGAGTCTCACAATCACTGCATGGAGTCTCACAATCACTGCATGGAGTCTCACAATCACTGCATGGAGTCTCACAATCACTGCATGGAGTCTCACAATCACTGCATGGAGTCTCACAATCACTGCATGGAGTCTCACAATCACTGCATGGAGTCTCACAATCACTGCATGGAGTCTCACAATCACTGCATGGAGTCTCACAATCACTGCATGGAGTCTCACAATCACTGCATGGAGTCTCACAATCACTGCATGGAGTCTCACAATCACTGCATGGAGTCTCACAATCACTGCATGGAGTCTCACAATCACTGCATGGAGTCTCACAATCACTGCATGGAGTCTCACAATCACTGCATGGAGTCTCACAATCACTGCATGGAGTCTCACAATCACTGCATGGAGTCTCACAATCACTGCATGGAGTCTCACAATCACTGCATTGGAGTCTCACAATCACTGTATGTTCCAAATTTGGCTTAAAATATGTTGTAATCAGCCTTTATAGCATTTCTCCATTCATATATATGAAAGGTGTTTCATAATTCGTCAGTACAGCAGATGAGTCTCTGACAATTTGGTCTCCACGATCTTCTGATGACACTATATTGTTAATAATAAACTCCTGTATTCCTCTCCCTGACTGCAACTTTCAATATTATGTCACAGTCTACGTTCTTCATGTGGCCTGATTTCACTTTCTCCCATTTCCATTATATTGCATTTATCTACATTAAATTCCGTCATTCATCTAGTTGGTAGTGTTGTTTCTGCCACCATCCACTGCCCACTCTGCCACCTTCTACTGCACACTCTGCCACCTTCCACTGCACACTCTGCCATCTTCCACTGCACACTCTGCCACCTTCTACTGCACACTCTGCCATCTTCCACTGCACACTCTGCCACCTTCCACTGCACACTCTGCCATCTTCCACTGCACACTCTGCCACCTTCCACTGCACACTCTGCCACCTTCCACTGCACACTCTGCCATCTTCCACTGCCCACTCTGCCACCTTCCACTTGTCTACCACCATCCACTGCACACTCTGCCACCATCCACTGCACACTCTGCCATCTTCCACTGCACACTTTGCCACCTTCCACTTGTCTGCCACCTTCCACTTGTCTGCCACCTTCCACTTGTCTGCCACCATCCACTGCACACTCTGCCACCTTCCACTTGTCTGCCACCATCCACTGCCCACTCTGCCACCTTCCACTTGTCTGCCACCATCCACTGCCCACTCTGCCACCTTCCACTTGTCTGCCACCATCCACTGCCCACTCTGCCACCTTCCACTTGTCTGCCACCATCCACTGCACACTCTGCCACCTTCCACTTGTCTGCCACCATCCACTCCACACTCTGCCACCTTCCACTTGTCTGCCACCTTCCACTTGTCTGCCACCATCCACTGCACACTCTGCCACCTTCCACTTGTCTGCCACCTTCCACTTGTCTGCCACCATCCACTGCACACTCTGCCACCTTCCACTTGTCTGCCACCATCCACTCCACACTCTGCCACCTTCCACTTGTCTGCCACCATCCACTGCACACTCTGCCACCTTCCACTTGTCTGCCACCATCCACTGCACACTCTGCCACCATCCACTGCACACTCTGCCACCTCCCACTTGTCTGCCACCATCCACTGCACACTCTGCCACCTTCCACTTGTCTGCCACCATCCACTGCACACTCTGCCACCTTCCACTGCACACTCTGCCACCTTCCACTGCACACTCTGCCACCTTCCACTTGTCTGCCACCATCCACTGCACACTTTGCCACCTTCCACTGCACACTCTGCCATCTTCCACTTGTCTGCCACCATCCACTGCACACTCTGCCACCTTCCACTGCACACTCTGCCACCTTCCACTGCACACTCTGCCACCATCCACTGCACACTCTGCCACCTTCCACTTGTCTGCTACCATCCACTGCACACTCTGCCACCTTCCACTGCACACTCTGCCACCTTCCACTGCACACTCTGCCACCATCCACTGCACACTCTGCCACCTTCCACTTGTCTGCCACCATCCACTGCACACTCTGCCACCTTCCACTGCACACTCTGCCACCATCCACTGCACACTCTGCCACCATCCACTGCACACTCTGCCACCTTCCACTTGTCTGCCACCATCCACTGCACACTCTGCCACCTTCCACTGCACACTCTGCCACCTTCCACTTGTCTGCCACCATCCACTGCACACTCTGCCACCTTCCACTTGTCTGCCACCATCCACTGCACACTCTGCCACCTTCCACTTGTCTGCCACCTTCCACTGCACACTCTGCCACCTTCCACTTGTCTGCCACCATCCACTGCACACTCTGCCACCTTCCACTGCACACTCTGCCACCTTCCACTGCACACTCTGCCACCTTCCACTTGTCTGCCACCATCCACTGCACACTTTGCCACCTTCCACTGCACACTCTGCCATCTTCCACTTGTCTGCCACCATCCACTGCACACTCTGCCACCTTCCACTGCACACTCTGCCACCTTCCACTGTACACTCTGCCATCTTCCACTGCACACTCTGCCACCTTCCACTGCACACTCTGCCACCTTCCACTGCACACTCTGCCACCTTCCACTGCACACTCTGCCACCTTCCACTGCACACTCTGCCACCTTCCACTGTACACTCTGCCATCTTCCTTCCTCTAGTGAAGTCTTAAAAACTCTCCTGAAGAAGACAACTCAGATGTTCTGCACTCTCTTTTAAGCTCTGTGTTGCTGCCTCATCTGTCCTGCGTGGGTGTGAGTTAGACCTGACTAGCTTGGGCCAGTGGCTTAGACCGGTAGGTGTCTTGGACTTGCCTCGCATGGGCCAGTAGGCTTGCTGCAGTGCTCCTTCTTTCTTATGTTATTTTTTTTTTTTTGTCCTGTAACAAATTCTTTACTGCCTCTTTACTTATCTCATCATCCTCCAGTTCAATTATCTGTCTGATGTTTTTTTCTATTTGCTATGTTGCCATCCTCAGTGACTGTTCTCATCTCTAATTCTTTCTCTAATGGCATTTAGGTCACTTTTTCAAACTTGAAAAAAAGTTATTCGGTTCTATCTTGCCAATGGATTATTTCCTTTTCGACCTTCCTTTCTTCCTTCCTTCCTCTTTACATATATGTATTCCTTTCTGGCTTGTTTATGTCTCTGGGTTGGCTGGCTTTCTATAGTTTTTCCAAGTCCTCTCTTTATTTTTCACAATTCCTCAACACCTTACATTAACTATAGCTCTTCTTTTCGTCCATTTGATGAATAAATTGTTTATTTCCAATTTGGTAAATATCACAGAACTCTCTATATACACTGTAAATACATCCCACTTAGTTTCTCTGAAATACTGCTATAAATCATTATAATAGTCATTTCTCTTGCTATATTTCTTTTCCTCACCTGAGTCATATTGAGCGACAAATGTCAATCCCCACTGATGGCTGATGTTGAGAATTTCTTGCTGGGTTGGTGTCAAGGAGAGGTGAGGTGCTGACACTGTGTCAAGAAGAGGTTAGGTGCTGACACTGTGTCAAGGAGAGGTTAGGTGCTGACACTGTGTCAAGGAGAGGTTAGGTGCTGACACTGTGTCAAGGAGAGGTTAGGTGCTGACGCTGTGTCATTGAGAGGTGAGGTGCTGACACTGTGTCAAGGAGAGGTGAGGTGCTGACGCTGTGTCAAGGAGAGGTGAGGTGCTGACACTGTGTCAAGGAGAGGTGAGGTGCTGACGCTGTGTCAAGGAGAGGTGAGGTGCTGACACTGTGTCAAGGAGAGGTGAGGTGCTGACGCTGTGTCAAGGAGAGGTGAGGTGCTGACCTCGGTGCAAGGAGGGTGAGGTGCTGACGCTGTGTCAAGGAGAGGTGAGGTGCTGACACTGTGTCAAGGAGAGGTGAGGTGCTGACGCTGTGTCAAGGAGAGGTGAGGTGCTGACACTGTGTCAAGGAGAGGTGAGGTGCTGACGCTGTGTCAAGGAGAGGTGAGGTGCTGACACTGTGTCAAGGAGAGGTGAGGTGCTGACGCTGTGTCAAGGAGAGGTGAGGTGCTGACACTGTGTCAAGGAGAGGTGAGGTGCTGACACTGTCAAGGAGAGGTGAGTTGCTGACACTGTGTCAAGGAGAGGTGAGTTGCTGACACTGTGTCAAGGAGAGGTGAGGTGCTGACACTGTGTCAAGGAGAGGTGAGTTGCTGACACTGTGTCAAGGAGAGGTGAGGTGCTGACGCTGTGTCAAGGAGAGGTGAGGTGCTGACACTGTGTCAAGGAGAGGTGAGGTGCTGACGCTGTGTCAAGGAGAGGTGAGTTGCTGACACTGTGTCAAGGAGAGGTGAGGTGCTGACACTGTGTCAAGGAGAGGTGAGTTGCTGACACTGTGTCAAGGAGAGGTGAGTTGCTGACACTGTGTCAAGGAGAGGTGAGTTGCTGACGCTGTGTCATTTCTCTCACTGTGTCGCTGTGTTTATATGGTGAGACACTCAAACAAATAACATTACGATTAGGAACTCTGTTGACAATACCCAAATAACCAGCACTTAGGAGCCCAGCCCGAGACGTATGAAGATGTTTCAGACAGACTTGGACTGCCCGAAACACCTTCATGAGGGTCCCAGTCCAGTGCTAGAGGTGGTAACTCCTATATTATATATATATATATATATATATATATATATATATATATATATATATATATATATATATATATATATATATATATATATATATATATATATATATATATATATATATATATATATATATATATATATATATATATATATATATATATATATATTTTATATATATATATATATAAAAAAGATATATATATACAAGGTGATATCAAAATATGCAAGAAAACCACTATGAAAAATAGAAGAATTCAAGCGCTTTCGTGACTACTCACATTATCAAGGAACTATAACAGGAAACATGACAAGAAGGGCTTATATAAGGGGCGAGACTACACCTCACAGTCACATCACACTAACAAAGACTACACCTCACAGTAGCGTAACATCGCACGACTCTGTGAAGAGGAAAATAAGAAAGGACCTGAAACTCTTCCCAAGAATTAAGATTAGTCCAATTTATTATTAAATTCTTCCCAAATTTTATTAATTATAAATGAATCCAATTTATATAAACCAAAAGAAATATTCATATTATTTTCAAAACTGCTTTTAATGAAACATGATTCTATTATATTTCTCTCAACCATGGACTTGCTTGAGATTTAGTTGATAAGATTTAGTTGATAAATTAAGCACCTTGACTGATTTAAATGATTTCAATATGGTTAGTTTTGATGTTACCTCCTTGTTTACAAAAGTTCCAGTTGATGATTTACTAAGGTTCTTATCTGAAGAACTGGTTAATTATGATTTACCATTGCCAGTTCCTACTATCATTAAACTTATTAAACTTTGTATTGTTGATGCAAAATTTGTATTTAATGATGAGTTTTACACTCAGAAGTTTGGTATGGCAATGGGAAATCCTCTTTCACCTGTTCTTAGTAACTTATATATGGAATTTTTCGAAACAAGATTGCTTAACACTATCCTTCCCAATAGAGCTAAGTGGTATAGATATGTTGATGATATTTTGTGCCTTATGCCTAAGGAAGTAGATATAAACCATTTCCTTGTTAAATTAAATAGCTTAGCTCATTCTATAAATTTTACTGTTGAATTCGAAGTAAATAACTCATTGCCCTTCCTAGATGTTTTTATTATTAAGGGTAACATTGATTTTAAATTTAAAATTTACAGAAAACCTACAAATAATTGTTCCTATGTACACTATTACTCTTCACATCAAGATAGAGTTAAAGTGTCGGTTTTTTCTTCAATGTTTTTGAGAGCTTTACGTATTTGTAGTCCAGAGTTCATAGATGAAGAAATCTCTAAAATTTATGAAATAGCTAATGATTTAAAATACCCAAGAAACATAATTGATAAATCTTTTAAAATAGCTAGGAATACTTTTTACAATCCAAAAAGGGACAACCAACCTTATTCAACCAAAATATGTTGGTTCTCCTTACCATGAAAACTTGGTTGATATGCCTTCCTTTCTTAAGAATTTTAATATCAAAGTTGTATTTAAAAATCTTGATACAGTAAAAAGACTTTTGATAAAAAATTCCCCCCAAAATGCTGACGGATGTGTCTATAAGATTCCCTGTAAAATATGCGATAAAGTTTATTTTGGTCAAACTGGTAAAAGTCTTGAACTAAGATTAAAACAACATAAATATAGCATTAGAACTGGACAAGATTCTAATGCTCTATTTATTCATGTGAGAGATTTTAACCATCCAATTGATTTTCAAAATGCTGAGAAGGTTGTATCAAGCAAGTCCATGGTTGAGAGAAATATAATAGAATCATGTTTCATTAAAAGAAGTTTTGAAAATAATATGAATATTTCTTTTGGTTTATATAAATTGGATTCATTTATAATTAATAAAATTTGGGAAGAATTTAATAATAAATTGGACTAATCTTAATTCTTGGGAAGAGTTTCAGGTCCTTTCTTATGTTCCTCTTCACAGAGTCGTGCGATGTTACGCTACTGTGAGGTGTAGTCTTTGTTAGTGTGATGTGACTGTGAGGTGTAGTCTCGCCCTTATATAAGCCCTTCTTGTCATGTTTCCTGTTATAGTTCCTTGATAATGTGAGTAGTCACGAAAGCGCTTGGAATTCTTCTATTTTTTCATAGTGGTTTTCTTGCATATATATATATATATATATATATATATATATATATATATATATATATATATATATATATATATATATATATATATATATATATATATATATATATATATATATATATATATATATATATATATATATATATATATATATATATATATATTCAATAAACCGGCCATTTCCCACCGAGACAGGGTGTCCTAAAAAGAAAAACGGAAGTTTTTCTTTTTACATTTAGTAATGTATACAGGAGAAGGGGGTTACTATCCCCTTGCTCCCGGCATTTTAGTCGCTTCTTACGACACGCATGGTTTATTGAGGAAGAATTCTGTTCCACTTCTACTTCGTATAGAAAATAGGCTTCAAACCCCATAGGCTTATGCTGTCAGCCTTTCCCATGTTCTCTCATGCACATTGATATATTCTCATGATATATTTATATAGCATGTTATGTAGCCTGCTCAAAGAGACCACAGATAAGAGGCAGGTAGCGTGTCTGAGAACGGAGGATCGAGCCTCCTAAACTCACTATTGTGAATGACCCCCACACGAGTTTATCACTTTGTACTTAGCTGATTAAATCTACCTGAAACTCTGTTTAATTACCCTTTGCTAAGCACCAGGTAACGAGTCCAAACTATAGCCAAAGTTAGTAATAAAGTGGACCCCTTACTGGTGTCTCCAAGTCCAAGCACCAGGATTTCTTGTTAGTTGGATAGTTAGGTTTAGAATCTATCTACCACACGAGGGTCGTTAAAGACTGAGAGTAACCTATGTACCACCAGTCAAGAACACTTTATTACCTAACATTGGGATTAAATTCAGTTTATTTACATAGAGGGATACACATCTCTCTGTGTTTATACACAGACGATGTGCGCATCTCTCAGAGCATAAATACCTCTCAGTGTATATACTCCGAGAGATAAGCGTCTCTCTGTTTATATATACTAAGGGAAATACTCCTTTCAGTCCATAAACACTGAAAGATATACACATCTTTGTATATAATCCTGGAAATATACATATCTCTGTATATACCAGTACACAAACAGAGACATACACATCTCTTGGTAAATACACTGACTCACAGCTAACCCACAATACATTGGAGGGAACAAGTCACAGCTAACCCACAATATTGTGGCAGGATCAGTTCATATATAACCAACAATGGTATTGTTGCAACAGTTCGTAACTAAGCCACAACACCGTGGCAGTAACAATTCTCAACTAGCCCACAATACCGTGGCTGTAGCAATACACTAACTAACCCAAAATACCGTGGTTGTAGCAATACACTAAGCCACAATACAACTGCTACAACACGACACAACTGACGCACAATACCCACCTTACCCACAATACCGTGGCTGGAAAAAAAAAATCACACCTAATCTGCAAATTGGATATAAAGCTAAAACCGATGTTTCGGTCCTACATGTTCACCGTCAAGTCAATAAGGGTTGAAACATCGTCCAAATATTCATTTATTTATTTTTTTTCAAATTTTCTACTTTGATTTGAATGCCCTTACGTTTCTCCAACATGATATATATATATATATATATATATATATATATATATATATATATATATATATATATATATATATATATAGGATGGGTCCACCTCTGGTGTCAATATATATATATATAATATATATATATATATATATATATATATATATATATATATATATGTCGTGCCGATTAGGTAAAACTGGTCAATTAGCAAGAACTCATTTAAAATTAAGTCCTTTCTAAAAATTTCTTATACGTTTAAAGATATATTTTTTTAATTTATGTTAATGAAAAAATTTATAATTTTGTACCAAGAGAAACTTTGAAAACCTACCTAACCTTATTACAACAAGCGCAATTTAATTTAGCCTAACCCAACTAAATATATTTTAGATACGTTAACATTAATTTAATAATAAACAAACACAATGAAATATATTTTTTTCTTTAGGTTCAGAACGATTTTGGCGAAATTATTGCATACACAAATTTTCGCTTGTCTTATATGGCAAGAAAAGCGTTGCTATTTAAGCCAAAAGCGCAAGTTTTACCTAATCGGCACGACATATATATATATATATATATATATATATATATATATATATATATATATATATATATATATATATATATATATATATATATATATATATATACACCAGCAATGATGCGTAGAATTTGATGGGGTGATGTAAAGAATTTGATCCTCTGGAAGAGTAGTGTAGACGCTTGGCTGAGTTTAAGTGAGTCATGTCTGTTCTTACACTTACGTGTGCAAATGTCTGGGAAGTTTACACGTGGTGAACACACACCAGTGTTCTTCTCGAGTGAACACGGATGCAGTGAACTGTGTTAACGTTAAGGACATGGACAGAACAGTGAGTCCCCCTGTCTATGCAAGATTGAACAGTGAGTCCCACTGTCTATGCAAGATAGAACAGTGGGTCCCACTGTCTATGCAAGATAGAACAGTGGGTCCCACTGTCTATGCAAGATAGAACAGTGGGTCCCACTGTCTATGTAAGATAGAACAGTGGTCCCCTGTCTATGTAAGATAGAACAGTGAGTCCCCCTGTCTATGCAAGATAGAACAGTGAGTCCCACTGTCTATGCAAGATAGAACAGTGGGTCCCACTG
The DNA here is from genome assembly GCA_009830355.1 of Cherax destructor. NCBI lineage: Eukaryota > Metazoa > Arthropoda > Malacostraca > Decapoda > Parastacidae > Cherax > Cherax destructor. The sequence continues at coordinate 337,371 of WNWK01000761.1, forward strand.
TCTATGCAAGATAGAACAGTGGGTCCCACTGTCTATGTAAGATAGAACAGTGATCCCCTGTCTATGTGATATTAAACAGTGTCTCTCTATGTGAAACAAAACAGTGGCCCTTCTGTTTATGTGATACTGAACAGGAGAAAGTCTAGCACACATGACAGAAGGGATACTCAAAAGGCCTAGGAGCAAGACCTAATGAGAGTACATCTAGAGATATTTTTAAATTTACATTTCATCTGTAGCAATTATATGAAGTATTGCTTAAAATATCTAATATCATAGTTTCATTAACAAGATACTTTGACATATTACATAGATTATTATAATATATATCTCTTTATTCAAGAAAGTTTAATCATCGTCTGTGTGTATACCAAACTGGCAGAAGTACTTGTAACCATCTAATGATTATAGTCATAACCATAATGTTTAAAGGAGTGGAGGGGTAAGCCAGTGGAAGGCCTCAGTCAGATAACCAAAAGCTCCAGCTGCGGGTTATCATATAACTAAGACCCGCGTCAGGAAACACTTGTCCTGTTTTCAGACAAACCTTACCTAACCTACCCTACGCCAGGCTACGACAACCTCACTCATTCTACATTGCTACTTGCTCTGTAACCGTGCTAATCTACGTTCTTATTCCACTAAGGTTTCTGACTCCATTTAAATGACATTCAGATTCTTTACATACTTCACTTCTTTCCTTATTTTTGTTTTGTTTAGTGCCTGACATAGACATACTATCACTATACTCATCTTCTTCATCAGAGTACAGCCTGTCGCTATTCATCGGATTCATAGATATACAATGTATATTGTAATCTCCATGATTTAAACATTCAGTAGGCTTTCCTGTGAAGTTAATCTGTGCTCTAAATGTCATTGTAAACGAGAACCCACAATTGAACAGCGTGTTTTATTGTGGCAGGTGATTTTCAATTTTCCAGTTGTGGTGTGAATCGCATTCATAAAAAATCCCACTGTATAGTTTTAAAAGAGAGGCTACTGTATCAGCACCTGACTTCTCCAGAAAGAATGTTGCTGGAGCCATTATGTAAGTCATATGTAATCACTAATGACATTAGGATAAAGACGTGGGGAGGAGAAACAGCAAGGAAACGGGGAGTTAGGAGAAGAAAAAAAGGACCAGCTTAATGCCCTTAGGGATGCCTCAGCTTAGTGCCTTAAGGGATGCCTCAGCTCAATTCCTTAAGGGGTGCCTCAGCTCACTGCCCTAAGGGATGCTTCAGCTCACTGCCCTAAGGGATGCTTCAGCTCACTGCCCTAAGGGATGCTCTCTTAGACCAAATCCAGGGTTGCCTCTATTATTTCACTACCCACTGGAAATCCAGTTGTTTACATGCCAATTAAGATGACTGTGCAGCTTGTTCTCACTGCCTCTCTGTGGTGATGCTGCTGACATTTAGAGAGTGTGAGGCGTGGGTGATCCTTTCCTGTGGGGGCGTTGACGCCAGCCACCACACAAGCCACGGCACTAGCCTTGACACTAACCGCGGCACCAGCCACACCAACCACGGCACCAGGCACGGCAGCAACCACGACACCAACCACGACACCAACCACAACACCAACCACGACATCAACCACGACACCAATCACGGTACCAGCCATGACAGCAACCACGGCAGAAAGCACAGCAGCAACCACGGCACCAGCCACGACATCAACCACGACATCAACCAAGACACCAACCACGGCAGCAACCACGGCAGCAACAACCGCGCCTCAGGAGTTACCTTTAAAGTTGCGTTGTTCACTGCTCTCTCTGCTGTGCGTCACAGCAACTGCGATGCGACTGGACCGGGACTAGACTGGTGTGGAATTAAACTGGATCAGGACTAGACTGGTGTGGAATTAGACTGGACCGGCACTGGAGTGGACCGGAATTAGACTGGTGGGAAATTAGACTGGAGCGAGCCTAGACTAAGTGGGTATCCCACTGAGTGCCGTACTGGTGAACCTATACATAGAGCATCTACAAGCCGAGCAGTGTTCCTGTGTTGTTCCCTCTTCAGTCACCTGGCTCTGTTATGTTGACGACATTCTCATGATAACTCCAGCTGCTTCAACGTTCCTGGTCTCCAACACAAACTTAACCAGGTCGAACCATCAATCATGTTTACACTGGAAGAAGAGGTTGACGACATTCTTCCTTTCCTTGATGTTTTTCTCTGCTGAGGTGACTACGAACTTCGTTTTAAAGTCTATCGATAACCTTCCGCCGCCAAAACTTAACTTGGTGTTATCATAGGCTTCTTTTGTGTCCTCCGAAAATGTAGCATTGAGTTCCTTGTTCGATGCTCTCTCATCGCACAAGTATTTGCTAAGCTTCACTATCCTCGTCACTTCATTAGCGACTGAAGACGCCGGACACATAACATCTTCAACACACCCAGACAAGATACCAACGAGAGGAGATACACAGTCCTCTCCACCGACTCCGTTGCCAAACACTTTTCCAACATCTTTTCCAATAATTCATTTCCAGTATCTACCTCCACATCCACCACCACCACCAGACATCACCAGTAAGAGACACCACCAGGTTCAATCCTCTGCAGGGGTACACATAATCCCTTGCAACGACTGTAACCAATTATACGTGGGCGAGACATCCTGAGACCTCCGAACACGTATTTCAGAACACCAATACGCAGGCAAGCTGGACCACTTAATGAACGCCAGCGTTCTACACTGAAACATCCACAACCATATAATCAGCTACAGAGACACCGGACTCATCGCCAGAGAAGAAAACACTCAGTATCGCAGAATCCTGGAACATCTCTTATCTGTATATCCAACAGTTTCATCCAGAACAACGGCTTCTATAACATAGCTGAACCCCTTGCCAAGAACCTTCTTCATCGTTATCCTACATAACAACATACACACCCTCCCGTCCCGTGGGGGTCCGTCTCAGGTCCAACCTTCCGAACATTCTCCACCTGACTCCACACTGTATATAATCACGTACTCTTTACCCAGGTAGATCTGTTTGTGACTCGATAAAGCCCACTGTGTGGGCGAAACGTTGTCAATAAAGGATCACATTAAACTGCTTATGTGTTTATTTTTCGATCTTAGTGGTACTCTAGGAGATCTAGTTGTACTCTAGATCGAGTGGGCAATAGGAGCTCTTAGTGATACTCTAGAGATCTTAGTAGTATTCTATGAGATCTTAGTGGTACTCTAAGAGATCTTAGTGGTAGTCTAAGAGATCTTACTGGTACTCTAGAGAACTTAGTGGCATTCTAGGAGATCTTAGTGGTACTCTAAGAGATCTTAGTGGTACTCTAGAGATCTTAATGGAACTCTAAGAGATCTTAGTGGTAGTCTAAGAGATCTTACTGGTACTCTAGAGATCTTAGTGGCATTCTAGGAGATCTTAGTGGTACTCTAAGAGATCTTAGTGGTACTCTAGAGATCTTAGTGGAACTCTATGAGATCTTAGTGGTACTCTAGGAGAACTTAGTGGTACAGTGGGCTCTATACATCACTAGTGAGACTTCATTTGGATTATGCAGCTCAGTTTTGGTCTCCTTACTACAGGATGGATATAGATTCATTGGAGAACATACAAAGAAGAATGACTAAAATGATTTACAGTATAAGAAATCTCCCGTATGAAGATAGACTTAGAGCGTTGAATCTCCACTCTCTGGAGAGACGTAGAATGAGGGGAGATATCATCGAGGTGTACAAGTGGATGATGGGCATAAACAAGGGAGATATTAATAAAATACTGAGGATATCGAACCAAGTAAGAACCAGAAATAACGCATTTAAATTGGATAAATTTAGATTTAGAAAGGACATAGGCAAGTACTGGTTTTCGAACAGAGTTGTAGATGCGTGGAACAATCTTCCGAGTACTGTGATAGAGGCTAGGACCTTGGGTGGCTTTAAAAAGAGATTGGACAAATATATGAGTGGGAGGGGCTGGGTTTGATTGGTGTCGTGAGTACGGGAATAAATTCTTAGGTAGTGATGGTTTTGATAAGGACCTGCCTTGTATGGGCCAGTAGGCCTTCTGCAGTGTTCCTCCATTCTTATGTTCTTATGGTACTCTAGAGATCTTAATGGTACTCTAAGAGATCTTAGTGGTACTCTAGAGATCTTAGTGGTACTCTAGGAGATCTTAGTGGTACTCTAGAAGATCTTAAATGAACTTCGACTTGACTGAAGATCAGCTAGAGTGGTATAATTATCAGTTGCTCATCGATTGAGCTCTAGTTGCACTAGCAAGAAGTTTGACTGGATGGTACTCGACTGGACTGACTATAAACTAGGGTTAAATCATAACTAATTCAGCGGAATTCGGCTGCAGTTCCTGCGCTTGCCGCCTGTCTCCTGTCTTCAATATAGGGAATATATTTCTGAGTTCCAGATCTCCGGTAACTCTCGTGTACACTGATCTGGTGTTGATCATAGTTAGTGGTCCGGGGATACCTTGTTCACGCCTTACAAATCTAAAAAAAAACAGCCTTCAGGAACCTCAACAAGGAGTCGTTCACGACATTATGTATGGCATATGACAGGCGTGTCTTGGAGTATGCAGCACCAGCATGGAGCCCCTCAATGAGAACTAGAGTTGAGGGAGAGAATAAAGGAACTAAACCTGGTGATATTAGAGGACTGAAGGACCAGGAGAAATATGATATTAGCATACAAAATACTCAGAGGAAGTAGACGAAGTAGTCAGTCCCTGAGCCTTGAAGGCACTGTTGTATACCTTAGTCTGGATGACTGTGAAGCACCGGCAGGCAGATGGATACTTATAACCAGCACGTAGGAGAGAGGAGGTTATCACGACGTTTCGGTCCAACTTTTACCATTTACAAAGTCACATTAAGAGAATATACAGACCAGTATACCAACTGGCAGGGACAGGACAGCCACTGTATTGGGCCTTTTTTGTTCTTTATGGACACTTAAATATTGGAGTCAGATGAAGTGCAGTTCTGTATTGAATTGAAAAAGCCACATGTGTCTGATTCATCAGTTGGCCGGTACTGTATATCAGGAGATGTACCTGAAGTCTGACACATGTCTGACTGGACCACTGGACCACGGGTGTTCTCCAAGCATCATAGGGATGGCCCTATTATGAATACGTCAGTGGCACTGGCGTGAAGCAGTGATGGTGGATCGTAGTCTCTCAGCTACTGAACGACCTGGATGTAATACAGCCTGAGTACCTCTTAACCGGCGCCGACATAAAGGTACACCATAACCGACAATGCTCTAATTCCGTTAAAGACTCGGGCCCTGATGTATTTCACTTGTTTCTGGAAGTTCAGCCGTTGGTCGATTTACACACCCAGGCACTGCTATTAGGTGCCTGTCCAGTCGAGGTCAATGAATGTGGAGCTTGGTGGCTGCGTCTTTTTCATTGTCTATTATGACCTGTGACCTGCAGAGAACTCTCTGCTCCTGCTTGAGAATATTGAAAAGGGAGAAGTTGAAGACAGCTGATGGGGTGTTGTTCTCTGGTTATTGGTAGCCAGAGCTGAGTCCCTGAAAGCAGATTCCTGCCTGCCAGCCTGACAGGCTCTCAGGCCAGACTCAGTACAATAGGTGACCCTTGATTCTCCTAAGAGCTAACAGTGTAAGCAAGGTGGTTGCAATGGAGAGCTTAATGCTTACCCAGGTCGAGGAATCCGATGCTGCTCCTGCGTTTGCTGCTCTGCACAACCATGCTAGCAGAGTTGTTATGCTTTCAGAGGTCCTCCCTCCTCTTCTGAAGCTAAAGACATGTTCACTACTCGGCCCTCTGAGCTTCCACCGAATTCTATCCAGTAACACTATCCTCTCCGCTGTTCTGGCAACACAGCTGTCAAGAAAATGGGTCTCATGCTACCTGGCTCTTTGGACTTTGGTGTTGGGTAAATATTTACTGACTTTCACAGCACTGGGAGTGTCCCAATTCTCCATGACTTATTGATGGCGTCCCAGCCATGTGCATGTGCAGTCATGGAGTATGTGATGCTGTTCACTGGCGGCGTTGTCCCCGGATATCTTGATAGCTTCGTGCAGTTCTTGTGCTGTAAAGTCCTCGTCTGCCGCGTCCTCTGTCTCGCGAGATATTCGCATCTCGGCACGTGTCTGTGGCAGTAGATCAGCTTGCTGGTCTCCAGTGTCCTGATGGAGTTGAGAGGATACCACTCTGGAGGTGAAAAGTTCCACAAGCCTCTCTGATTCCTGCCCAGGGTCTGGTTGAGCTGGGGTTACTAGTTCTCTTTTGCCAGTCGCAATCTTCAGTCTGGATCATATCTCAAAAAGAGTGACGAACTTGTCCAGAGATCAGCACCTCTCTAACCATTTGTTCACTCGGACTCTGTGAGAGAATTACCATGTACACTGCAAGACTTTCCTCAGGGACTTCCCATTTCCCGTCGTCAGGTTGTGTGTGTATCTTGCAGTACATGGCGACGTGGTGATTCTTCGTCGTAGAACTAGCAGTCCCATTAGTACATATCTCGTAGCGTTTTATTTACTTCACCTGAGCTCCAGACTTCCAGAAGACACTGCTGCTTAGCCTTCTCGATGTTCCTCCTCTATGGGACTGAAGCTGCGGTCAACCTGTGGATAACGACAAGGGTTATAACTATGGTAAGGGGCACTTCTCACCTGGCGTTACACAGTAGGTGTCTTGAGCAGAGCCTCAGGTAGAGTCGTCCACACAGGAGATGCTGGGGTTCAACACTGATGACCAGTTTGATGTTTGGTCCCTCAGGCTGGAGTCCCTCCAGACTGAGGGACTGATTACCTCAAACTCCATCTGATCTCCAACCCTCCTTCGCTGTATTGGACTGAGGAAGCCACTGGTAAAGATACCCGGTGTTGCACAAGTGACTTAATTCATCATCCTGTCGGTTCTCTGAAGCAAGTATCTGATCTCCCAGGACGACTACACTCAGGACGACTACACTCAGAACGACTACATTCAGGACGACTACACTCAGGATGACTACACTCAGGATGACTACACTCAGGACGACTACACTCAGGACGACTACACTCAGTACGACTACACTCAGGATGACTACACTCAGGACGACTACACTCAGGACGACTACACCAGGATGACTACACCAGGACGACTACACTCAGGACGACTACACTCAGGACGACTACACTCAGGACGACTACATCAGGAGACTACACTCAGGATGACTACACTCAGGATGACTACACTCAGGACGACTCACTCAGGACGACTACACTCAGGAGACTACACTCAGGACGACTACATTCAGGACGACTACACTCAGGACGACTACACTCAGGACGACTACATTCAGGACGACTACACTCAGGATGACTACACTCAGGATGACTACACTCAGGACGACTACACTCAGGACGACTACACTCAGGACGACTACACTCAGGATGACTACACTCAGGACGACTACACTCAGGACGACTACACTCAGGACGACTACACTCAGGACGACTACATTCAGGACGACTACACTCAGGATGACTACACTCAGGATGACTACACTCAGGACGACTACACTCAGGACGACTACACTCAGGACGACTACACTCAGGAGACTACACTCAGGACGACTACACTCAGGACGACTACACTCAGGACGACTACACTCAGTGACGACATCAGTCATTCAGGACGACTACACTCAGGACGACTACACTCAGGACGACTACACTCAGACGACTACACTCAGGACGACTACACTCAGACGACTACACTCAGGACGACTACACTCAGGACGACTACACTCAGGACGACTACCTCAATACGACTACACTCAGTACGACTACACTCAGGACGACTACACTCAGGTACGACTACACTCAGTACGACTACACTCAGTACGACTACACTCAGGACGACTACATTCAGGACGACTACACTCAGGAGACTACACTCAGGACGACTACACTCAGGACGACTACACTCAGGACGACTACACTCAGACGACTACACTCAGTACGACTACACTCAGGACGACTACACTCAGGACGACTACACTCAGGAGACTACACCAGTAGACTACACTCAGGACGACTACACTCAGGACGACTACACTCAGGACGACTACACTCAGAACACTACACTCAGGACGACTACCTCAGTACGACTACACTCAGTACGACTACACTCAGTACGACTCACTCAGAGACGACTACACTCAGGACGACTACACTCAGGACGACTACACTCAGGACGACTACACTCAGACGACTACACTCAGGACGACTACACTCAGTGACGACTACACTCAGGACGACTACACTCAGTGACGACTACACTCAGGACGACTACACTCAGGACGACTACACTCAGACGACTACACTCAGGACGACTACACTCAGGACGACTACGCTCCATACGATCATGACGAACTCAGTACGACTACACCACGATGACTACACTCATACGACTACCTCAGTAGACTCACTCAGGACGACTACACTCTAAACGACTACCTCAGACGACTACCTCAAACGACTACACCAGAACGACTACACTCAGGACAACTACACTCAGGACTGACTACACTCAGACGACTACACTCAGGACGACTACACTCGGACGACTACACTCAAACGACTACCTAGTACGACTCACACTCAGACACTTGACCTCAGCGACTACCAAACTTACCTCGTGCACCACATACCTCGGACTACATTCATGGACAACCTACACCAGACTTGACTACACTCAAACTGACTACACCAAACTTGACTCCTGCAACAAACTGCCTCTGACACTACTCTCGACAACTACCTCAAGACTTGACTACCTCAACGACTACACTCAAACTTGACTCTCTGACAACCAAACTTGACTCTCTGGACACGACTCATAGACTTGACTCTGACAACTCAAACTTGACTCCTCAAACTGACCTCGAACCAAACTTGCTCTCTGACACAAACTTGACTCCTGCAACCAAACTTGACTCTCTGACAACCAACTTGACTCTCTGCAACCAAACTTGACTCTCTGACAACCAAACTTGACTCCTGCAACCAAACTTGACTCCTGACAACCAAACTTGACTCTCTGACAACCAAACTTGACTCTCTGACAACCAAACTTGACTCTCTGACAACCAAACTTGACTCTCTGACAACCAAACTTGACTCTCTGACAACCAAACTTGACTCTCTGACAACCAAACTTGACTCGCTGACAACCAAACTTGACTCTCTGACAACCAAACTTGACTCTCTGGCAACCAAACTTGACTCTCTGACAACCAAACTTGACTCCTGACAACTAAACTTGACTCACTGACAACCAAACTTGACTCTCTGACAACCAAACTTGACTCTGACAACCAAACTTGACTCTGACAACCAAACTTGACTCTCTGACAACCAAACTTGACTCTCTGACAACCAAACTTGACTCTCTGACAACCAAACTTGACTCTCTGGCAACCAAACTTGACTCTCTGACAACAAACTTGACTCTCTGACAAGCAAACTTGACTCTCTGGCAACCAAACTTGACTCTCTGACAACCAAACTTGACTCTTGCCAATGAAACTTGACTCTCTGGCAACGATCTTGACTCTTGACAATGAAACTTGACTCTTGCAGAAACTTGACTCTTTGGCAATGAAACTTGACTCTTGCCAGGAAACTTGACTCTTGGCAATAAACTTGACTCTTGCCAGGAAACTTGACTCTTTGGCAATGAAACTTGACTCTTGCCAGGAAACTTGGCTTTTGGCAATGAAACTTGACTCTTGCCAGGAAACTTGACTTGGCAATGAAACTTGACTCTTGCCAGGAACTGACTCTGCAATGAAACTTGACTCTGCCAGGAAACTTGACTATGACAATGAAACTTGACTCTTGCCAGGAAACTTGACTTGACAATGAAACTTGACTCTTGCCAGGAAACTTGACTATGACAATGAAACTTGACTCTTGCCAGGAAACTTGACTATGACAATGAAACTTGACTCTTGCCAGAAACTTGACTATGACAATGAAACTTGACTCTTGCCAGAACTTGACGCTGACAATGAAACTTGACTCTTGCCAGGAAACTTGACGCTGACAATGAAACTTAGCTCTCACTGTTAGGAAACTTGACAGTATAGCAAAGACGTTTTTCTCAATGACAAAGAAACTTTACTTAATGTCATAAAATTTGACTCACTCTCATGAAACTTGTCCCTCCATCTATTGTCTCTCTCTCCCTCCATCAATTATCTCTCCCTCTATATAGTATCTCTCTCTCCCTCCATCTATTGTCTCTCCCTTCTTCACATTGTCCCTCTCTCCTTCCATTATTTCTCCTTCACATTGTCTCTCCCTCCTTCCATTGTCCTTCATTCCTTCACATTGTCTCCTTCACATTGTCTCTCCTTCACATTGTCTCCTTCACATTGTCTCTCCTTCACATTGTCTCTCCCTCACATTGTCTCTCCTTCACATTGTCTCCTTCACATTGTCTCCTTCACATTGTCTCTCCTTCACATTGTCTCTCCTTCACATTGTCTCTCCTTCACATTGTCTCTCCTTCACATTGTCTCCTTCACATTGTCTCTCCTTCACATTGTCTCTCCTTCACATTGTCTCCTTCACATTGTCTCTCCTTCACATTGTCTCCTTCACATTGTCTCTCCCTCACATTGTCTCCTTCACATTGTCTCTCCCTCACATTGTCTCCTTCACATTGTCTCTCCTTCACATTGTCTCCTTCACATTGTCTCTCCTTCACATTGTCTCCTTCACATTGTCTCTCCTTCACATTGTCTCTCCTTCACATTGTCTCCTTCACATTGTCTGTTCTTCACATTGTCTCCTTCACATTGTCTCTCCCTCACATTGTCTCCTTCACATTGTCTCTCCTTCACATTGTCTCCTTCACATTGTCTCTCCTTCACATTGTCTCCTTCACATTGTCTCCTTCACATTGTCTCTCCTTCACATTGTCTCCTTCACATTGTCTCTCCTTCACATTGTCTCCTTCACATTGTCTCTCCTTCACATTGTCTCCTTCACATTGTCTCTCCTTCACATTGTCTCCTTCACATTGTCTCTCCTTCACATTGTCTCCTTCACATTGTCTCTCCCTCACATTGTCTCTCCCTCACATTGTCTCTCCTTCACATTGTCTCTCCTTCACATTGTCTCTCCCTCACATTGTCTCTCCCTCACATTGTCTCTCTCTCACTTCTGGTCAACTTTCTCTCACATAAAGCTTCTGCTTCAAACTTTCCCTCTTACAACTTTCTTAACGTTCCCCTTATTACCCCCTTTCTTTACTCCTCTTATCTCTAGTCTTATCTTCAGTCTTATGTCGTCTTATCTTCAGTCTTATTTCCAGTCTTATCTTCAGTCTTATCTTCAATCTTATTTCCAGTCTTATCTTCAGTCTTATCTTCAGTATTATTTCCAGTCTTATCTTCAGTCTTATATTCAGTCTTATTTCCAGTCTTATCATCAGTCTTATTTCCAGTCTTATCATCAGTCTTATCTTCAGTCTTATCATCAGTCTTATCTTCAGTCTTATTTCCAGTCTTATCTTCAGTCTTATCTTCAGTCTTATTTCCAGTCTTATCATCAGGCTTATCTTCAGTCTTATCACCAGTCTTATCACCAGTCTTATTTCCAGTCTTATCTTCAGTCTTATCATCAGTCTTATCATCAGTCTCATGTTCAGTCTTATCTTCACACAGTCTCACTCAGGCTTTCTCTTGGCTAAGATAATTAAGAGAGTTTTCTCTCTTTCTCGCTGGTGATGTGGGAACATAATTCCCAGTGAGTGGGTGATGGTGGATACATAACTCCTAGTGAGTGGGTGATGGTGGGTACATAATTCCCAGTGAGTGGTGGATGGTGGGTACATAATTCCCAGTGAGTGGGTGATGGTGGGTACATAACTCCTAGTGAGTGGGTGATGGTGGGTACATAATTCCCAGTGAGTGGTGGATGGTGGGTACATAACTCCCAGTGAGTGGGTGATGGTGGGTACATAACTCCTAGTGAGTGGGTGATGGTGGGTACATAATTCCCAGTGAGTGGTGGATGGTGGGTACATAATTCCCAGTGAGTGGGTGATGGTGGGTACATAACTCCCAGTGAGTGGGTGATGGTGGGTACATAATTCCCAGTGAGTGGGTGATGGTGGGTACATAACTCCCAGTGAGTGGGTGATGGTGGGTACATAATTCCCAGTGAGTGGGTGATGGTGGGTACATAACTCCCAGTGAGTGGGTGATGGTGGGTACATAATTCCCAGTGAGTGGGTGATGGTGGGTACATAACTCCCAGTGAGTGGGTGATGGTGGGTACATAATTCCCAGTGAGTGGGTGATGGTGGGTACATAATTCCCAGTGAGTGGGTGATGGTGGGTACATAACTCCCAGTGAGTGGGTGATGGTGGGTACATAATTCCCAGTGAGTGGGTGATGGTGGGTACATAACTCCCAGTGAGTGGGTGATGGTGGGTACATAACTCCCAGTGAGTGGGTGATGGTGGGAACATAATTCCCAGTGAGTGGGTGATGGTGGGTACATAACTCCCAGTGAGTGGGTGATGGTGGGTACATAATTCCCAGTGAGTGGGTGATGGTGGGTACATAACTCCCAGTGAGTGGTGGATGGTAGGTACATAACTCCCAGTGAGTGGTGAATGGTGGGTACATAACTGACAGCGAGTGGTGAATGGTGGGTACATAACTCCCAGTGAGTGGTGAATGGTGGGTACATAACTCCCAGTGAGTGGTGAATGGTGGGTACATAACTGACAGCGAGTGGTGAATGGTGGGTACATAACTACCAGTGAGTGGTGAATGGTGGGTACATAACTGACAGCGAGTGGTGAATGGTGGGTACATAACTCCCAGTGAGTGGTGAATGGTGGGTACATAACTGACAGCGAGTGGTGAATGGTGGGTACATAACTCCCAGTGAGTGGTGAATGGTGGGAACATAACTCCCAGTGAGTGGTGGATGGTGGGAACATAACTCCAAGTGAGTGGTGAATGGTGGGTACATAACTCCCAGTGAGTTTGGGATAGAAGGGACATAAGTAGACGTAGATAGGTATCCCAGTACTGCACAACCTAAGTCCGCTGTACCTGAAGAATAAGACACCTGTGCAACATTTGGAAATCTTTATTGCTGAAACGTTTCTCCCACCAGTGGCTTCTTCAGTCCAATACAGAGAAGACCGGTGGAAGAGGAGGAGTTTGAGGTAGTCAGTCCCTCAGCCTGGAGTCAATGTGTTAAGTCCTTCTTGCTTGATTATTTCTTATTCTCAAGTGGAACTTAGTAGGTCTAGTGAAGCCTAAACTTACCTTACCAAAATCCATGATGGAATTCTGTTAAAAAAGATAATCCCACCTTTGTAGTACAGCAATCACTGATTATCTTTCCCAACACCTCGGCCAGTATACAAACCTCGGCCAGTATGCAAACCTTGGCCAGTATACAAACCTTGGCCAGTATACAAACCTTGGCCAGTATACAAACCTCGGCCAGTATACAAACCTCGGCCAGTATACAAACCTCGGCCAGTATGCAAACCTTGGCCAGTATACAAACCTTGGCCAGTATACAAACCTTGGCCAGTATACAAACCTCGGCCAGTATACAAACCTCGGCCAGTATGCAAACCTTGGCCAGTATACAAACCTCGGCCAGTATGCAAACCTCGGCCAGTATGCAAACCTCGGCCAGTATACAAACCTTGGCCAGTATACAAACTTCGGCCAGTATACAAACCTTGGCCAGTATACAAACCTCGGCCAGTATGCAAACCTTGGCCAGTATACAAACCTTGGCCAGTATACAAACCTCGGCCAGTATACAAACCTCGGCCAGTATGCAAACCTCGGCCAGTATACAAACCTTGGCCAGTATACAAACCTTGGCCAGTATACAAACCTCGGCCAGTATACAAACCTCGGACAGTATACAAACCTCAGCCAGTATACAAACCTCGGCCAGTATACAAACCTTGGCCAGTATACAAACCTTGGCCAGTATACAAACCTTTGCCAGTATACAAACCTTGGCCAGTATACAAACCTCGGCCAGTATACAAACCTCGGCCAGTATACAAACCTCGGCCAGTATACAAACCTTGGCCAGTATACAAACCTCGGCCAGTATACAAACCTTGGCCAGTATACAAACCTTGGACAGTATACAAACCTTGGCCAGTATACAAACCTCGGACAGTATACAAACCTCGGCCAGTATACAAACCTTGGCCAGTATACAAACCTTGGCCAGTATACAAACCTTGGCCAGTATACAAACCTTGGACAGTATACAAACCTCGGAGAGTATACAAACCTCGGCCAGTATACAAACCTTGGACAGTATACAAACCTTGGACAGTATACAAACCTTGGACAGTATACAAACCTCGGACAGTATACAAACCTCGGACAGTATACAAACCTCGGCCAGTATACAAACCTCGGCCAGTATACAAACCTCGGCCAGTATACAAACCTCGGCCAGTATACAAACCTCGGCCAGTATACAAACCTCGGCCAGTATACAAACCTCGGCCAGTATACAAACCTCGGCCAGTATACAAACTCGGCCAGTATACAAACCTCGGCCAGTATACAAACCTCGGCCAGTATACAAGCCTGACAGTATACAAACCTCGGCCAGTATACAAACCTCGGCCAGTATACAAACCTGGCCAGTATACAAGCCTAGGACAGTATACAAACCTCGGCCAGTATACAAACCTCGGCCAGTATACAAACCTCGGCCAGTATACAAACCTCGGCCAGTATACAAGTCTGAGTATTTCACCGTAAGTTTGTACTCATTCTACGGTTTACTGATGCGTAAACCCAGGTGTTATATACTAAGTACGGTATACTACACTCTTAGCTCTCATGTACCTAACATTAAGTACACTGAGTGCTGAAGGCTCGAATCTCCGTCCATTATCAGCCAGACCAAAATCGCTACTTTGTTATAGTTACCATATTAAGTCGACAACACTGTGTTCTTGATAAACACATTAATAACGCGGGGTTTTGCAACACAGTTTTGCAAGACTTGTTTTACAGTTATTTTGTACTTCTTCTGTAAACATGCAGAGCTGTACGAGGCGTCCATGACGGTGATAACCTTGACTGCTGCCAGGCGTGCATGACGGTGATAACCTTGACTGCTGCCAGGCGTGCATGACGGTGATAACCTTGACTGCTGCCAGGCGTGCATGACGGTGATAACCTTGACTGCTGCCAGGCGTGCATGACGGTGATAACCGTGACTGCTGCCAGGCGTGCATGACGGTGATAACCTTGACTGCTGCCAGGCGTGCATGACGGTGATAACCGTGACTGCTGCCAGGCGTGCATGACGGTGATAACCTTGACTGCTGCAGGCGTGCATGACGGTGATAACCGTGACTGCTGCCAGGCGTGCATGACGGTGATAACCTTGACTGCTGCCAGGCGTGCATGACGGTGATAACCGTGACTGCTGCCAGGCGTGCATGACGGTGATAACCTTGACTGCTGCCAGGGACAAGGTAACACCTGGTGTATGATAGATAGCATCTAGTGTATGATAGATAGCACCTGGTGTATGATAGATAACATCTGGTGTATGATAGATAGCACCTGGTGTATGATAGATAGCATCTAGTGTATGATAGATAACACCTGGTGTATGATTGATAACATCTGGTGTATAATAGATAACACCTGGTGTATGATAGATAAGCATCTGGTGTATGATAGATAACACCTGGTGTATGATAGATAACACCTGGTGTATGATAGATAGCACCTGGTGTATGATAGATACACCTGGTGTATGATAGATAACACCTGGTGTATGATAGATAGCACCTGGTGTATGATAGATAACACCTGGTGTATGATAGATAACACCTGGTGTATGATAGATAACACCTGGTGTATGATAGATAGCACCTGGTGTATGATAGATAACATCTGGTGTATGATAGATAACACCTGGTGTATGATAGATAGCACCTGGTGTATGATAGATAACACCTGGTGTATGATAGATAACACCTGGTGTATGATAGATAGCACCTGGTGTATGATAGATAACACCTGGTGTATGATAGATAACACCTGGTGTATGATAGATAACACCTGGTGTATGATAGATAGCACCTGGTGTATGATAGATAACACCTGGTGTATGATAGATAACACCTGGTGTATGATAGCACCTGGTGTATGATAGATAACACCTGGTGTATGATAGATAGCACCTGGTGTATGATAGATAACACCTGGGTCACTTGGCAGGGTAACCCGAGAAAAAAGAAACACTTTCATCATCATGCACTCCATCACTGTCTTGCCAGAGTGGCACTGACATTGCAGTTACGATGCTTCTCCAAACTGCAATATATCCACTCATCCTTCAGAGTGCAGGCACTGTGCTCGCCACCTCTACCCCTCCTTCAGAGTGCAGGCACTGTGCTCGCCACCTCTACCCCTCCTTCAGAGTGCCGGCACTGTGCTCGCCACCTCTACCCCTCCTTCAGAGTGCAGGCACTGTGCTCGCCACCTCTACCCCTCCTTCAGAGTGCAGGCACTGTGCTCGCCACCTCTACCCCTCCTTCAGAGTGCAGGCACTGTGCTTCCACCTCCACCCCTCCTTCAGAGTGCATACACTGTGCTCGCCACCTCCACCCCTCCTTCAGAGTGCATACACTGTGCTGCCACCTCCACCCATCCTTCAGAGTGCAGGCACTGTGCTTCCCACCTCCACTCCTCCTTCAGAGTGCACACTGTGCTCCCACCTCCACTCCTTCATAGTGCAGGCACTGTGCTTCCACCTCCACCCCTCCTTCAGAGTGCAGCACTGTGCTTCCCACCTCCACCCTCCTTCAGAGTGCAGCACTGTGCTTCCCACCTCCACCCTCCTTCATAGTGCAGGCACTGTGCTTCCCACCTCCACCCTCCTTCAGAGTGCAGGCACTGTGCTCCCACCTCCACCCTCCTTCAAGTGCAGGCACTGTGCTTCCCACCTCACCCTCCTTCAGAGTGCAGGCACTGTGCTCCACTCCACCCCTCCTTCAGAGTGCAGGCCTGTGCTTCCCACCTCCACCCTCCTTCAGAGTGCAGACACTGTGCTCGCCACCTCCACCCTCCTTCAGAGTGCAGCACTGTGCTTCCCACCTCCACCCTCTCAGGCACATCACTGTGCACCCACCTCCACCCTCCTTCAAGTGCAGGCACTGTGCTTCCCACCTCCACCCATCCTTCAGAGTGCAGAAATGTGCTTCCCACCTCCACCCTCCTTCAAGTGCAGGCACTGTGCTTCCCACCTCCACCCCTCCTTCAGAGTGCAAGCACTGTGCTTCCCACCTCCACCCTCTTCATGTTGCAGGCACTGTGCTTCCCACCTCCACCCCTCCTTCAGAGTGCAGGCACTGTGCTTCCCACCTCCACCCATCCTTCAGAGTGCATACACTGTGCTCGCCACCTCCACCCCTCCTTCAGAGTGCATACACTGTGCTTCCCACCTCCACCTATCCTTCAGACTACATACACTGTGCACACCACCTCCACCCCTCCTTCAGAGTGCAGGCACTGTGCTCCCACCTCCACCCTCCTTCAGAGTGCAGACACTGTGCTTC
>WNWK01000761.1:357500-388100 GCA_009830355.1 Cherax destructor
GTTGTTCATGAGTATCTGGTTGTCTGGTTGTTCATGTGTGTCCTGTTGTCCAGCTGTGTCCTGTTGTTCAGGGGTGTCCGTTGTCCAGTTGTGCCCTGTTGTCCAGGAGTGTCATGTTGTCCAGGGGTGCCCTGTTGTTCAGCTGTGTCCTGTTGTTCAGGGGTGTCCTGTTGTCCAGGAGTGTCAAGTTGTCCAGGGGGTGTCCTGTTATCCAGCTGTGTCCTGTTGCCCAGGGGTGCCTTGTTGTCCAAGACTGTCATGTTGTTTCATGTTGTTCAGGGGTGTCCTGTTGTCCACCTGTGCCCTGTTGTCCAGGGGTGTTCTGTTTTTCAGGGATGTCCTGTTGCTCAGGAGTGTTCTGTGGTCCAGGGGTGTCCTGTGGTCCAGGGGTGTCCTATGGTCCAGGGGTGTCCTATGGTCCAGGGGTGTTCTGTGGGCCAGGGGTGTCCTGTGGTCAAGGGGTGTTCTGTGGTCCAGGGGTGTCCTGCGGTCCAGGGGTGTCCTGTGGGCCAGAGGTGTCTTGTGGGCCAGGGGTGTCCTACGGTCCTGGGGTGTCCTGTGGGCCAGGGGTGTCTTGTGGGCCAGGGGTGGCCGTTATACTGAGGTAACTCGTTGGCAATGACTGGTGGTGAACACTGAGGTCTTTTTACGGCTCCTGGAGGAAAGAGGTGACTAACGTGACTTGAAACCTAGGAGGCCCATTTAGAGCTATCTTTATTTATTTCTCACTCAATCTCTCCTCTCTCGTTTTTCTAATACTTAATGGGTTTTCTCTGTCTGTCTGTCTGTCTGTCTGTCTGTCTCTCTCTCTCTCTCTCTCTCTCTCTCTCTCTCTCTCTCTCTCTCTCTCTCTCTCTCTCTCTCTCTCTCTCTCTCTCTCTCTCTCTCTCTCTCTCTCTCCCTCCCTCTCTGTCTCCAGAGAGATGTTTTAAATGTGTCATAATGTTTCATACGTGTCAGCAACACCAGCAACATCAGCCACACCAACAACACCAGCAACACTAGCAATACCAGCAACATCAGCAACATTAGCCACACCAGCAACATCAGCCACACCAGCAACATCAGCAACACCAGCAACATCAGCAACACCAGCAACATCAACACCAGCAACACTGGCAACACAAGGAACACCAGCAGCGTCAGCAACACCAGCAACAACAGCTCTCAATTTCTCTCCCGAAATTACTACTTTCTTCACCCCTCACTAAACTTGTCTTGCCATCAATGAAGCAGTGTTTTGACCAAAGAGAGTGATTGCAACATGGGCAGCCAGGACTGTTTACCTGCACTCTGACGCATGATGCAACATGGGCAGCCAGGACTGTTTACCTGCACTCTGACGCATGATTCAACATGGGCAGCCAGGACTCATTACCTGCACTCTGACGCATGATTCAACATGGGCAGCCGGGACTGTTTACCTGCACTCTGACGCATGATTCAACATGGGCAGCCGGGACTGATTACCTGCACTCTGACGCATGATGCAACATGGGCAGCCAGGACTGATTACCTGCACTCTGACGCATGATTCAACTTGGGCAGCCAGGACTGATTACCTGCACTCTGACGCATGATTCAACATGGGCAGCCGGGACTGATTACCTGCACTCTGACGCATGATTCAACATGGGCAGCCGGGACTGATTACCTGCACTCTGACGCATGATGCAACATGGGCAGCCAGGACTGATTACCTGCACTCTGACGCATGATTCAACATGGGCAGCCGGGACTGATTACCTGCACTCTGACGCATGATGCAACATGGGCAGCCAGGACTGATTACCTGCACTCTGACGCATGATGCAACATGGGCAGCCAGGACTGATTACCTGCACTCTGACGCATGATTCAACATGGGCTGCCGGACTGATTACCTGCACTCTGACGCATGATTCAACATGGGCAGCCAGGACTGATTACCTGCACTCTGACGCATGATTCAACATGGGCAGCCGGGACTGATTACCTGCACGCTGACGCATGATTCAACATGGGCAGCCAGGACTGATTACCTGCACTCTGACGCATGATGCAACATGGGCAGCCGGGACTGATTACCTGCACTCTGACGCATGATTCAACATGGGCAGCCAGGACTGATTACCTGCACTCTGACGCATGATTCAACATGGGCAGCCAGGACTGATTACCTGCACTCTGACGCATGATGCAACATGGGCAGCCAGGACTGTTACCTCACTCTGACGCATGATGCAACATGGGCAGCCAGGACTGATTACCTGCACTCTGACGCATGATTCAACATGGGCAGCCAGGACTGATTACCTGCACTCTGACGCATGATGCAACATGGGCAGCCAGGACTGATTACCTGCACTCTGACGCATGATTCAACATGGGCAGCCAGGACTGATTACCTGCACTCTGACGCATGATGCAACATGGGCAGCCAGGACTGATTACCTGCACTCTGACGCATGATTCAACATGGGCAGCTAGGACTGATTACCTGCACTCTGACGCATGATTCAACATGGGCAGCCAGGACTGATTACCTGCACTCTGACGCATGATGCAACATGGGCAGCCAGGACTGTTACCTGCACTCTGACGCATGATGCAACATGGGCAGCCAGGACTGATTACCTGCACTCTGACGCATGATTCAACATGGGCAGCCGGGACTGATTACCTGCACTCTGACGCATGATGCAACATGGGCAGCCGGGACTGATTACCTGCACTCTGACGCATGATTCAACATGGGCAGCCAGGACTGATTACCTGCACTCTGACGCATGATGCAACATGGGCAGCCAGGACTGATTACCTGCACTCTGACGCATGATTCAACATGGGCAGCCAGGACTGATTACCTGCACTCTGACGCATGATGCAACATGGGCTGCCAGGACTGATTACCTGCACTCTGACGCATGATGCAACATGGGCAGCCGGGACTGATTACCTGCACTCTGACGCATGATGCAACATGGGCAGCCAGGACTGATTACCTGCACTCTGACGCATGATTCAACATGGGCAGCCAGGACTGATTACCTGCACTCTGACGCATGATCAACATGGGCAGCCAGGACTGATTACCTGCACTCTGACGCATGATGCAACATGGGCAGCCAGGACTGATTACCTGCACTCTGACGCATGATGCAACATGGGCAGCCAGGACTGATTACCTGCACTCTGACGCATGATGCAACATGGGCAGCCAGGACTGATTACCTGCACTCAGACGCATGATGCAACATGGGCAGCCAGGACTGATTACCTGCACTCTGACGCATGATGCAACATGGGCAGCCAGGACTGATTACCTGCACTCTGACGCATGATGCAACATGGGCAGCCAGGACTGATTACCTGCACTCTGACGCATGATGCAACATGGGCAGCCAGGACTGATTACCTGCACTCTGACGCATGATGCAACATGGGCTGCCTGGACTGATTACCTGCACTCTGACGCATGATGCAACATGGGCTGCCTGGACTGATTACCTGCACTCTGACGCATGATGCAACATGGGCTGCCTGGACTGATTACCTGCACTCTGACGCATGATGCAACATGGGCTGCCTGGACTGATTACCTGCACTCTGACGCATGATGCAACATGGGCGCCTGGACTGATTACCTGCACTCGACGCATGATGCAACATGGGCGCCGGACTGATTACCTGCACTCTGACGCATGATGCAACATGGGCTGCCGGACTGATTACCTGCACTCTGACGCATGATGCAACATGGGCTGCCTGGACTGATTACCTGCACTCTGACGCATGATGCAACATGGGCTGCCTGGACTGATTACCTGCACTCTGACCATGATGCAACATGGCTGCCTGATGATTACCTCACTTGACGCATGATGCAACATGGGCAGCCTAGGACTGATTACTGCACTCTGACGCATGATGCAACATGGGCTGCCTGGACTGATTACCATATGAACATCTCTATGACTTGCATGATGCAACATGGGCGCCTGGACTGATTACCTGCACTCTGACGCATGATGCAACATGGGCGCCTGGACTGATTACCTGCACTCTGACGCATGATGGATACATGGGAGCTGAAGATGGATGCTCTTCACCTGACTGCATGACAACATTCAAGATGACCTCTTCACTTGCACTCTGATGGCATGACACTTCAAAGGGTCAGCCTATGAGATTGACATCTTCATATGGATGACACTTCATAGGATGACAGCTTCATGGATGACACTTCATTGATGACATCTTCATATGATGACAGTCTTCATATGGATGACACTTCATATGATGACATCTTCATATGAATGACATTTCATATGATGACACTTCATATGGATGACACTTCATATGGATGACACTTCATATGGATGACACTTCATATGAGATGACATCTTCATATGGATGACACTTCATATGGATGACATCTTCATATGGATGACACTTCATATGGATGACATCTTCATATGAATGACATCTTCATATGGATGACATCTTCATATGGATGACATCTTCATATGGATGACATCTTCATATGGATGACATCTTCATATGGATGACATCTTCATATGGATGACACTTCATATGGATGACAGCTTCATATGGATGACATCTTCATATGAATGACATCTTCATATGGATGACAGCTTCATATGGATGACATCTTCATATGAATGACATCTTCATATAGATGACATCTTCATATGGATGACATCTTCATATGGATGACAGCTTCATAAGGATGACAGCTTCATATGGATGACATCTTCATATGAATGACATCTTCATATGGATGACAGCTTCATATGGATGACATCTTCATATGAATGACATCTTCATATGGATGACATCTTCATATGGATGACATCTTCATATGGATGACATCTTCATATGGATGACATCTTCATATGGATGACACTTCATATGGATGACAGCTTCATAGATGACATCTTCATATGAATGACATCTTCATATGGATGACAGCTTCATATGGATGACATCTTCATATGAATGACATCTTCATATAGATGACATCTTCATATGGATGACATCTTCATATGGATGACAGCTTCATAAGGATGACAGCTTCATATAGATGACATCTTCATATGAATGACATCTTCATATGGATGACAGCTTCATATGGATGACATCTTCATATGGATGACATCTTCATATGGATGACATCTTCATATGGATGACATCTTCATATGGATGACATCTTCATATGGATGACATCTTCATATGGATGACAGCTTCATATGGATGACATCTTCATATGGATGACATCTTCATATGGATGACATCTTCATATGGATGACAGCTTCATATGGATGACATCTTCATATGGATGACACTTCATATGGATGACATCTTCATATGGATGACAGCTTCATATGGATGACAGCTTCATATGGATGACATCTTCATATGGATGACAGCTTCATATGGATGACATCTTCATATGGATGACAGCTTCATATGGATGACATCTTCATATGGATGACATCTTCATATGGATGACATCTTCATATGGATGACATCTTCATATGGATGACAGCTTCATATGGATGACAGCTTCATATGGATGACAGCTTCATATGGATGACAGCTTCATATGGATGACATCTTCATATGGATGACATCTTCATATGGATGACAGCTTCATATGGATGACAGCTTCATATGGATGACATCTTCATATGGATGACATCTTCATATGGATGACATCTTCATATGGATGACATCTTCATATGGATGACATCTTCATATGGATGACAGCTTCATATGGATGACATCTTCATATGGATGACAGCTTCATATGGATGACAGCTTCATATGGATGACATCTTCATATGGATGACATCTTCATATGGATGACATCTTCATATGGATGACAGCTTCATATGGATGACATCTTCATATGGATGACATCTTCATATGGATGACATCTTCATATGGATGACATCTTCATATGGATGACATCTTCATATGGATGACAGTTCATATGGATGACAGCTTCATATGGATGACATCTTCACACTTTTTGCAAAACAAACGTAAAAAAAATTCAACATTATTTTTAAATGAGTTTCAGCAACTCGCTGCCTTCAAGTCTTTGATAGAATATGAACAAAATAATTTTTCAACGGTTCTTTTGAAGTCCTTTTCATTAAAAAAAATTCTGACTAGAGTTCACTGTCCATCTCAACTACGACCATTTCCTCCGTTTTCGTTATAATGAATTAAAATGACGTTCCTCGTCCTTGTTGTAAGGTCACCAGAGTCTTCAGCAGCCTAAGTTAGACCAGAAGTTTGAAATCACAACGAAAAATTCTCTGAACTAGGATAGCCAGATTGGTTCAGTCAGGTCTCAGCAACGCTAGCAAGACCTGCTTCAGGTTCAGAACCAGTAATCTGAAATGAACCTTCCACAACTATACTAGTTATTAGATATTTGTGAAAAATGTTCTCGATGTAGTATCTTCCGTACCATAGGCAAACCAGGCATAGTTTCTCTGAAGGCCACAAGGTGCAAACAAGTCAGTAACACCAGATGTGTATCGTATCCCTTGTAAACACTGCTATTTTGTTTACGTGTGTCAGACGGGTTATGGTCTTCAAACTTGCAGAGCACAACGTAAATTATCCGTCAGATATGACCATGAAAACTCAATCTTATTTCAACATATAAAAATTCCAAATCACGTCATAAACTGGAAAAGAGCAGGTATAACACCCAAAATAGAGTGTGCCTATAAAGGGAAAGTGTTAGGATTGGCACTCATAGAAGCAATACCTTACTTTAATGTTTGAAAATGACAACTAAAACAAGTCACTGGAGGCGACACAGCACCAGGCTGCCTTGTATCGAAATTCGAATTTCACTACCATTATCCTAGTGTTTCAACTTTAATACTAATCTAGCTTCTATACTCTGTTACCAACCTAGCTCCTATACTCTGCTACTAACCTAGCTGCTATACCTTACTATTAACCTAGCTGCTATTCTCAACAAACAGCTTAGCTTCTATGCCCTACTAAAAGCTTAATTTGTCTCTTCTTCACCAAAAACACCGCCATTTATCAAGCAGGTTCAGTTAACTTCCCTTTTTATGACAGATTTCACACGTGACCCTCTTATTTAATATTCTGCTTTGCTCTCATGTATCTGCTGAAGAGGACCTCTGGTTGAGGTCAAACTATGCAAACTCTACCAATCTTGTTTCTGTCTCCATGGTAGCAATAGTTTTTGTGCATGAGATTGATGACAAGAAGAGGAAGAGGCAGGATAGAGCAGTGACAAAGGGACAAAGGATGTCTCATAAACTTACGCAATTATTTATCTTCATGTCAGGAGTGCATTCAAGGGGATGTCAGGGAGGTCCTTGACGTCAACCTTCTTATCTCACTCTGAAAGACTCTTCCCCCCCACACACACACAAAAAAATTGATTTGCATAGGTTGTTTTTACTCATTTCATTGTTGATGCTATTACGAGAATTAACGTTTCTTCTCAGTTTGAACTAATGAATTCATACCAAAAAAAATAATTGCGCCTGCGGCAGGCTATGACTTCGCCCTTGTGAAAGACAAAGATGTCATAGCCATCACCAGGAAAGTTCTTGCATCTAACCATTGCACGTGCATGGTATCCCTCGATCTAGTGTTGGAGTTAGTCCCAGAACACTTGGAACAGACGATAAGAATTCACAGGACAGTGAGGTAACCTTGGAGATTTTCTTAAGAAGATCAGCCACTTTTAAAGACCACTAACCGTTCCATTTGGACGATCTCCTTGTGGCGAAACTCGTCTAAATTATACTTCGTGAAGGTGAGGGCGACACATTTTGGGCATTTTCTCTTGACTGTCTTTGGGCACTCGTATCGAACCTCAGATCATTCTTTGGTTCAAGATGGCATGGAAATACACCTGGGCATCACCGCAGGGCGGCACCTACCTGCGATGCTCCGAGGCACCAGGGAGACCCTAAACATCAACAAACACAGACTCTCCGGCACCATGGTGTAACTTCGTACCATCAGTGTGTGATCCTCGGAGCGTGGATCTGACACGGAGGGGCGTGAGAGGAGATGTACCACGAAAGCTTCCAGGGTTGTGGGATGAAGCCTGAGAGAGTAGGGTCACAGTTGGTGCCGCTGATGCCACCAAGTCACAGTTGTGTTGGTTGTAAGATCTCCCCATTGTAAGTTCCATGACTGAGTGGTTACAGCTTGGTACGAACAAGGACCACACTTTTGAACAAGGTAAGCAGTGCTCTACCACCATACCACACTGGTCCAATACCTTGGCTCCCAGCTAATGTTAGAAGTTTTGGTCCTAGGCAGCCAGCTTTCAGGTTCTCAGCTTTTGTGCCGAATAGGTAAAACTTGCGATTTTGGCTCTTGCCGAATAAGGCAAGCGAAAACTTGTGTATGCAATAATTTCGCAAAACTCATTCTGAACTTAACGAAAAAATATATTTCATTGTGTTTGTTTATTATTAAATTATTGCAAACTTATCTAAAATATATTTAGTTAAATTAGGCTAAATTAAATTGCGCTTGTTATAATAACGTTAGGTAAGTTTTCTAAGGTTCTTTGGGTACAAAATTATTAGTTTTTACATTAACGTAAATTAAAAATATATATCTTTAAACGTATACGAGAAAATTTTAGGAAAAACTTCATTTTAAATGAATTCTTGCTAATTGACCAATTTTACCTATTCGGCACATATATAAATGCGTGTGTGTGTATAGTATAAATGCGTGTGTGTGTATAGTATAAATGCGTGTGTGTGTATAGTATAAATGCGTGTGTGTGTATAGTATAAATGCGTGTGTGTGTATAGTATAAATGCGTGTGTGTGTATAGTATAAATGCGTGTGTGTGTATAGTATAAATGCGTGTGTGTGTATAGTATAAATGAAGGTATTTCAGAAAAAGAGGCAGAATTTCTGGGTATAATATATTTTCTTCTCTTGCCATCGTGTCTACATGTTTTTATAAGTTCGGACACCACAGCTGAATATTCCATTCCTGGTCTAACCTTTGATGTGATCATCTTTTTCTAACATTTCTCCATCCATATATCTCATTGCTATTTTAAAGTTGGCTAGCGATGGCCGGTGTTTGCCAGCCCTGGCCGGTGTTGGCCAGCGCTGGCCAGTGTCGGCTAGAGGACTCTCACTCTTGTATTTATGTGATGTTCCGGTGGAAATCATTTATCAGTGGCGGCTCTTATGTTTCTTTGGTTTAGTAGGTTAGACTTCCCAAGATATGAGTTAGCACATTCGGGAAAGTTGACCCCGGGGAGGTCATCCCTAGTGAGTGCCGTACTTGACCCGGAAGAGAGGTACAAGTGAGGCTTCACTGGCATCCTCTTTTCCCCGACGAGTTGACACATAAAGATAGGATCGTATCGTTCTTGTTTTGTTTTTAGTTTCCATGATCAAAACCTCTGTGGATAATGACTCGAACCGAGAATGGTATCAGTTCCGTTTTCACCACTTGATGGTGTAAGGAGGTGTAAGGAGGTGTAAGGAGGTGTAAGGAGAGGGGCTCAGCTACTTACTGTTCTATACACAAATAACCCTCACATAGAAGAGAGGAGCTTACGACGACGTTTCGGTCCGACTTTGACCATTTACAAAGTCACACTAACACAAAAGAGTGAGGGAGTCAGTGTATATATAGGCGAAGGGGGACAAGGACGGGACCAACTATGAAGAGTGAATGAATACAAATTAGTATAAGAAATTATGAAATTAATTTTCATCCCGCCTTTGTGAATGGATCCACACTAGAGTTTCACTAGTGTCGTCTCCTCAGAAGATCCAGACACGAACTGCAAAGCCACTGAAGAATATGCCGATTGTTTCCACCATCATGGGGACCAAAAGCACAAAGGGGACTTTTTCACAGATGAACACCATCTGTGGGAACATTATGCGAGTCAAGGAAACTCGTCCTTGGAGACTGGTGAAGACCTCATCAACCTGCGCCAAAGACTCAGTGCAGAGAAGGTTGTTGCAGTAGTCCGGAGAAGACCACAGGAACAGTGTGATATGTTCACAGCGAGCAGATCTTTCCAGGTCTTCAAAGTCACATAAGAACGGAGTATCCAGCACCGATAATCCCACTACTCAAGGCACACATGTTGATCTTCAGTAAGATGAATACCTCATCAACAGTGAGGACTTGCACGTTCTTCTCCCCACTTTGAAAATTAATATGAAGGAAAATAATCGCCATTCTGCAAAGTCAAATATGATTCACTGCATCGAGAAAGAAACAAAATGTAATAGACAGGTTGGTAGAACAACCATGACATATTACTGTCTGGTGCAAGATGACCCGAAAATTATTTATCTCTTGATTCCCTCAGGAGAAATCTTTGAGGAATTAGTGAAAGAAACTTAAAATACATTCAGTCTGAGTTGAGGAAGTGCCACTGCTTGACATCACCTGGCACATGTACCGACAACTATTTATTAACGGAGTGAGGGACTCGGGAAGACTGTGACCAAGGTCAACCAGCAAGCAAGGTCAAGAGTGAGAATCGCAAGTGACTGGTCCAGTTCCTCTGCAACAATACTAATAAAATGGAACTTTTCCAATATCTTGGTGATGACGAGGCCTTGATTCGATTCAACTCTCCAGGACATCTGTGCATCACTCCTGGAGAGACTGTTGAGCATCGAGGTTCGGGAGATGAGATGCTGACTAACAACAACTAGAAGAAAGCTTACACACGGATTTTCCTCCCCTTCTTTCATCCACTGGAATGGTAAGCAGTTTCATGTGTGCCGGTGTAATCGTCTCTCTGGTTCGTCACTTTTCCCAGTTTAGTTCAGTCAGTGAAGAATGTAACAAGATGGTAATGTACGGGATCAGGAACAACACTAGAAGTGACATATGTTCTCGGTCCTGAGTGAGGTACTTCCTCTCTGTGTGACTCGCACTCGACACTAAGACGAAATTGCTTCAAAGCCTGGAAGATGTGTGCAGCAAATGACACAGATGCTGTGGTTGATCTAATGAGTCGTCCGTTCTAATAGCATTAACGTGAAAACAGGAGGTTCGAAGCCTTGAAAGTTCTCTTCGTCCAAGTCTACGTTTTCCGTAATCTCAAATTGTGTTGTACCAACACTCTCAGAGTGCGTTGTACCAGACAGGTGTATGGTTGTACAAATACTCTCAGAGTGCGGTGTACCAGGCAGGTGTATGATTGTACCAACACTCTCAGAGTGCGTTGTACCAGACAGGTGTATGGTTGTACCAACACTCTCAGAGTGCGGTGTGCCAGGCAGGTGTATGGTTGTACCAATACTCTCAGAGTGTGATGTACCAGGCAGGTGTATGATTGTACCAACACTCTCAAAGTGTGGTGTACCAGGCAGGTGTATGATTGTACCAACACTCTTAGAGTGCGTTATACCAGACAGGTGTATGGTTGTACCAACACTCTCAGAGTGCGGTGTGCCAGGCAGGTGTATGGTTGTACCAACACTTTCAGAGTGCTGTGTACCAGGCAGGTGTATGGTTGTACCAACACTGTCAGAGTGCGGTGTACCAGACAGGTGTATGGTTGTACCAATACTCTCAGAGTGCGGTGTACAAGGCAGGTGTATGATTGTACCAACACTCTCAGAGTGCGGTGTACCAGACAGGTGTATGATTGTACCAACACTCTCAGAGTGCGGTGTACCAGGCAGGTGTATGATTGTACCAACACTCTCAGAGTGTGATGTACCAGGCAGGTGTATGGTTGTACCAACACTGTCAGAGTGCGGTGTACCAGACAGGTGTATGGTTGTACCAACACTCTCAGAGTTTGGTGTACCAGGCAGGTATATGATTGTACCAACACTCTCAGAGTGTGATGTACCAGGCAGGTGTATGGTTGTACCAACACTCTCAGAGTGTGGTGTACCAGGCAGGTGTATGATTGTACCAACACTCTCAGAGTGCGTTGTACCAGACAGGTGTATGGTTGTACCAATACTCTCAGAGTGCGGTGTACCAGGAAGGTGTATGGTTGTACCAACACTCTCAGAGTGCGTTGTACCAGACAGGTGTATGGTTGTACCAACACTCTCAGAGTGCGGTGTACCAGACAGGTGTATGGTTGTACCAACACTCTCAGAGTGCGGTGTACAAGGCAGGTGTATGATTGTACCAACACTCTCAGAGTGCGGTGTACCAGACAGGTGTATGATTGTACCAACACTCTCAGAGTGTGATGTACCAGGCAGGTGTATGGTTGTACCAACACTCTCAGAGTGTGGTGTACCAGACAGGTGTATGATTGTACCAACACTCTCAGAGTGCGTTGTACCAGACAGGTGTATGGTTGTACCAACACTCTCAGAGTGCGGTGTACCCGACAGGTGTATGGTTGTACCAACATTCTCAGAGTGCGTTGTACCAGACAGGTGTATGGTTGTACCAACACTCTCAGAGTGTGGTGTACCAGGCAGGTGTATGGTTGTACCAACACTCTCAGAGTGCGGTGTACCAGGCAGGTGTATGGTTGTACCAACACTCTAAGAGTGCGGTGTACCAGACAGGTGTATGGTTGTACCAACACTCTCAGAGTGCGGTGTACCAGGCTGGTGTATTGTTGTACCAACACTCTCAGAGTGCGGTGTACCAGACAGGTGTATGGTTGTACCAACACTCTCAGAGTGCGGTGTACCAGACAGGTGTATGGTTGTACCAATTCTCAGAGTGCGGTGTACCAGGACAGGTGTATGGTTGTACCAACACTCTCAGAGTGCGGTGTACCAGGCAGGTGTATGGTTGTACCAACACTCTCAGAGTGCGTGTACCAGCAGGTGTATGGTTGTACCAACACTCTAAGAGTGCGGTGTACCAGACAGGTGTATGGTTGTACCAACACTCTCAGAGTGCGGTGTACCAGGCAGGTGTATGTTGTACCAACACTCTCAGAGTGGTGTACCGACAGGTGTATGGTTGTACCAACATCTCAGAGTGAGTTACCAGACAGGTGTATGGTTGTACCAACACTCTCAGAGTGCTGGTGTACCAGGCAGGTGTATGGTTGTACCAACACTCTCAGAGTGCGGTGTACCAGGCAGGTGTATGTTGTACCAACACTCTCAGAGTGCGTTGTACCAGACAGGTGTATGGTTGTACCAACACTCTCAGAGTGTGGTGTACCAGGCAGGTGTATGGTTGTACCAACACTCTCAGAGTGCGGTGTACCAGGCAGGTGTATGGTTGTACCAACACTCTAAGAGTGCGGTGTACCAGACAGGTGTATGGTTGTACCAACACTCTCAGAGTGCGGTGTACCAGGCTGGTGTATTGTTGTACCAACACTCTCAGAGTGCGGTGTACCAGACAGGTGTATGGTTGTACCAACACTCTCAGAGTGCGGTGTACCAGACAGGTGTATTGTTGTACCAACACTCTCAGAGTGCGGTGTGCCAGGCAGGTGTATGGTTGTACCAACACTCTCAGAGTGCGGTGTGCCAGGCAGGTGTATGGTTGTACCAACACTCTCAGAGTGCAGTGTACCAGACAGGTGTATGGTTGTACCAACACTCTCAGAGTGCGGTGTACCAGACAGGTGTATTGTTGTACTAACACTCTCAGAGTGCGGTGTGCCAGGCAGGTGTATGGTTGTACCAACACTCTCAGAGTGCGGTGTACCAGACAGGTGTATGGTTGTACCAACACTCTCAGAGTGCGGTGTACCAGACAGGTGTATGGTTGTACCAACACTCTCAGAGTGCGGTGTGCCAGGCAGGTGTATGGTTGTACCAACACTCTCAGAGTGTGGTGTACCAGGCAGGTGTATGGTTGTACCAACACTCTCAGAGTGTGGTGTACCAGGCAGGTGTATGGTTGTACCAACACTCTCAGAGTGCGGTGTACCAGGCAGGTGTATGGTTGTACCAACACTCTCAGAGTGCGGTGTACCAGACAGGTGTATGGTTGTACCAACACTCTCAGAGTGCGGTGTGCCAGGCAGGTGTATGGTTGTACCAACACTCTCAGAGTGCGGTGTACCAGGCAGGTGTATGG
The DNA here is from genome assembly GCA_009830355.1 of Cherax destructor. Lineage (NCBI taxonomy): Eukaryota > Metazoa > Arthropoda > Malacostraca > Decapoda > Parastacidae > Cherax > Cherax destructor. The sequence goes on from WNWK01000761.1 coordinate 371,551, forward strand.
TTGTACCAACACTCTCAGAGTGCGGTGTGCCAGACAGGTGTATGGTTGTACCAACACTCTCAGAGTGCGGTGTGCCAGACAGGTGTATTGTTGTACCAACACTCTCAGAGTGCGGTGTGCCAGGCAGGTGTATGGTTGTACCAACACTCTCAGAGTGCGGTGTACCAGGCAGGTGTATGGTTGTACCAACACTCTCAGAGTGCGGTGTGCCAGGCAGGTGTATGGTTGTACCAACACTCTCAGAGTGCGGTGTACCAGGCAGGTGTATGGTTGTACCAACACTCTCAGTGTGCGGTGTGCCAGGCAGGTGTATGGTTGTACCAACACTCTCAGAGTGTGGTGTACCAGACAGGTGTATGGTTGTACCAACACTCTCAGAGTGTGGTGTACCAGACAGGTGTATGGTTGTCTGCCCATCACACAACATAGCAAGAACCCAACTCATGTTTTCATGACCGGAGGATAGCAGAGAATCAGCTCTCTCCAGAATGGCTCACAATTCCGACAGTTGGAACGGTGTGCCAGGAGCTCTTGAAGCTCCGGTGCAAGAAAACGTTTCAGTGCATGCAGTTGCAAGAAGCAACGCCTCCCTCGTACAACACTCTGCAAACGTATCTGTTGTAATTCATAATATTTCCAACTATCTTCCGCACCACTGACGACTTACTGTAATGCTCAGGCATGTGGCTGCTATTTTCTGGCCTCGTACCTCAGCCTGTACACAGTACTGCACTCGTCAGTGTGGCTGCTATTTTCTGGCCTCGTACCTCAGCCTGTACACAGTACTGCACTCGTCAGTGTGGCTGCTATTTTCTGGCCTCGTACTTCAGCCTGTACACAGTACTGCACTCGTCAGTGTGGCTGCTATTTTCTGGCCTCGTACTTCAGCCTGTACACAGTACTGCACTCGTCAGTTTAGCTGCTATTTTCTGGCCTCGTACTTCAGCCTGTACACAGTACTGCACTCGTCAGTGTCGCTTCTTATACAATTTCACACTGCCTGATGACTCTACATTCATATACGACCTACTGTTGTGTTTTAGTGACCCATCATCATGAATTTCAAGCCCTATTTACCCTAGTTAAGCATCATTACCTGAACCATTAATGACTCTATACTTCTGATTTGTTGTTAGTTGTATCAATATAAATGTATGAAATACACACAAGCACACACACACACACACACACACACACACACACACACACACACACCACAAGCTGTTGTACAGCCACATCAGGAGGAGAACAACAGTCAAGGACCAGGTGTTCAGGCTGAGGAAGGTAGGAGGGGAGGTCACAAGAAATGACTACGAAGTGTGTGAGGAGCTCAACATGAGATTCAAAGAGGTGTTCACAGAGGAGATAGAAGGGCCTCCAGAAAGGAGGAGAGGTAGGGTACACCACCAGGTGTAGCACTAATTTACAGACCAGTGACATTGACATGTATAGTATGCAAGGTCATGGAGAAGATTATCAGGAGAAGAGTGGTTGAGCACCTAGAAAGGAATGAGCTTATCAACGACGGCCAACACGGTTTCAGGGACGGGAAATCCTGTGTCACAAACCTACTGGAGTTCTATGACAGGGTGACAGCAGTAAGACAAGAGAGAGAGGGGTGGGTAGATTGCATATTCTTGGACTGTAAGAAGGCGTTTGACACAGTCCCACACAAGAGATTAGTGCAGAAGCTCGAGGACCAGGCAGGGGTAACAGGGAAGGCACTACATTGGATCAGGGAATACCTGTCAGGAAGACAGCAGCGAGTCATGGTACGTGGCGAGGTGTCAGAGTGGGCGCCGGTGACGAGTGGGGTTCCACAGGGGTCAGTCCTAGGACCAGTGCTGTTTCTGGTATTTGTGAACGACATGACGGAAGGAATAGACTCCGAAGTGTCCCTGTTTGCAGATGATGTGAAGTTGATGAGAAGAATTCAATCGGACGAGGACCAGGCAGAACTACAAAGGGATCTGGATAGGCTGCAAGCCTGGTCCAGCAATTGGCTCCTGGAGTTCAACCCAACCAAGTGCAAAGTCATGAAGATTGGGGAAGGGCAAAGAAGACCGCAGACGGAGTACAGTCTAGGGGGCCAGAGACTACAAACTTCAATCAAGGAAAAAGATCTTGGGGTGAGTATAACACCAGGCACATCTCCTGAGGCGCACATCAACCAAATAACTGCTGCAGCATATGGGCGCCTAGCAAACCTTAGAACATCATTCCGACATCTTAATAAAGAATCGTTCAGGACCCTGTACACTGTGTACGTTAGGCCCATACTGGAGTATGCAGCACCAGTTTGGAACCCACACCTAGCCAAGCACGTGAAGAAGCTAGAGAAAGTGCAAAGGTTTGCAACAAGACTGGTCCCGGAGCTAAGGGGTATGTCCTACGAGGAGAGGTTAAGGGAAATCGACCTGACGACACTGGAGGACAGGAGAGATAGGGGGGACATGATAACGACATATAAAATACTGAGAGGAATTGACAAGGTTGACAGAGACAGAATGTTCCAGAGATGGGACACAGCAACAAGGGGACACAGTTGGAAGTTGAAGACTCAGATGAATCACAGGGATGTTAGGAAGTATTTCTTCAGTCACAGAGTGGTCAGGAAGTGGAATAGTCTGGGAAGTGATGTAGTGGAGGCAGGTTCCATACACAGCTTTAAGAAGAGGTATGATAAAGCTCATGGAGCAGGGAGAGTGACCCAGTAGCGGCCAGTGAAGAGGCGGGGCCAGGAGCTATGTCTCGACCCCTGCAACCACAACTAGGTGAGTACAACGAGGTGAGTACACACACACACATACATACACACACTGGCTGGTTTCTTGTCTCCCGAGATCATTTTTTTACAAGTCTGGTACAGGAACCTGCACAGTTATGAGTCGAAAGAAAATAAACCCAACAAACCTTCCTTACCTGATGTGTGCATTGAAAGCAACACAATGAAGGAATATATTTCAGTATGCATATATATATATATATATATATATATATATATATATATATATATATATATATATATATATATATATATATATATATATATATATATATATATACAAAACTTTCTTCTAAGTCAGAAACACCAACCTTGCCGGAAGAAGAACACTAAAACGTTAACTGTAAACTGAAGACTAAGCCGTACCTGCATTCATGACCGGCTCTACAATAAAGCAGTTCTAAGAAAAAAATAACATTATGGTGCTCATTAAATTTGTGAAACAGTGAAAAGCCCCAAGAAAAAACCAGTTTTCAATATTTTTACATCTTTTTTTTTTCACTTGTGACATTCCATTTCAAGTTATCTGCAATCTTTTAGGATTTTTTTTTATTAAACAGGCATTAGCATACTGCATATGAGGAACAGCTTAGGAGCTATAATGATCTAAATTATAATGATCTAAACTATAATGAACTAAAGTATAATGATTTAAACTATAATGAACTAAAGTATAATGATTTAAACTATAATGAACTAAAGTATAATAATTTAAACTATAATGAACTAAAGTATAATTTAAACTATATTGAACTAAAGTATAATGATCTAATGCATAATGATCTAAAGTATAATGAACTGAACTATAATGAACTTAACTATAATGATCTAAAGTATAATGAAGTGAACTATAATGAATTGAACTATAATGAAGTGAACTATAATGAACTACACTATAATGTTTTAAGCCTTCGCTGTTCAGAAGAGACAATATTAAGTTTTCTTACTGGACAAACATGGCAATTTTATTAATATTATTGACAAATTATCACATACATACATATCCCAGATTTACTGCCAATGTTACATGTAACATACACTTGTGTTCAAAGTTTGAAGCCGACCAGAAGAAGCATTCTCAATGTATCACACAGAAAACAAAATTACTTATTTGGTGGGGTTACTAAAATTGCTGAGAGTTGACCTTGACCTTCCAGTGAGAACTTGATCCCTTTTCCGCTGTTAAAAATTGAAGACATTTGGACGAGGATGTGAAGTCGCGAGGGAAGGTCTTGGAGGACGAAGAATTCCGACGAAGGAAGACCTTTGAGGAGGACGAAGAATTCTGACAAAGGAGCACCTTGGAGGACGAAGAATTCCGACAAAGGAGGACCCTGGAGGACGAAGAATTCCGACAAAGGAGGACCTTGGAGGACGAAGAATTCCGACAAAGGAGGACCTTGGAGGACGAAGAATTCTGACAAAGGAGGACCTTGGAGGACGAAGAATTCTGACAAAGGAGGACCTTGGAGGACGAAGAATTCTGACAAGCACTGTTTGTTCTCCCAGGTAGGGATACCTGACCATGACAAGGGGATATCCAAGAGGAAGCTCGTCTATCTGGCTCTCAGGAGACGGAGGATCGAGCCTCCAGCATGTCTTGCGCTGAATGACCCACAGGGGCTTAACGCTTAACGTGAATGACTTAATTCAACTGTGAAAGGAAAACTTGGAAAAGGTTCAAGAGGATCACCCACGCAACACAAACCTCTACGGGGTTACGACATATGATCACCCACTCAACACAAACCTCTACGGGGTTACGACATATGATCACCCACGCAACACAAACCTCTACGGGGTTACGACATATGATCACCCACGCAACACAAACCTCTACGGGGTTACGACATATGATCACCCACGCAACACAAACCTATACGGGTTACGACATATGATCACCCACGCAACACAAACCTCTACGGGGTTACGACATATGATCACCCATGCAACACAAACCTCTACGGGGTTACGACATATGATCACCCACGCAACACAACACTCTACGGGGTTACGACATATGATCACCCACGCAACACAACACTCTACGGGGTTACGACATATGATCACCCACGCAACACAACACTCTACGGGGTTACGACATATGATCACCCACGCAACACAACACTCTACGGGGTTACGACATATGATCACCCACGCAACACAACACTCTACGGGGTTACGACATATGATCACCCACGCAACACAACACTCTACGGGGTTACGACATATGATCACCCACGCAACACAAACCTCTACGGGGTTACGACATATGATCACCCACGCAACACAAAACTCTACGGGGTTACGACATATGATCACCCACGCAACACAACACTCTACGGGGTTACGACATATGATCACCTACGCAACACAACACTCTACGGGGTTACGACATATGATCACCCACGCAACACAACACTCTACGGGGTTACGACATATGATCACCCACGCAACACAAAACTCTACGGGGTTACGACATAACATTTGACTTACTAAACTGCTCCCCCCCCCCCTCCTCCACAAAAAAAAAATAATTGAATGAAATCAAATTTTTCACACAGGAAGTAAATTTTGTTTGGGCTCCAAGAGACATTGTTTGGGTGGTTGTGCGATCCAAGAAAACTAACTCAATATTCCACAAATTCCTCTTCCCGATTGCAAAAATTCACCCCACTGATGAGGTTCATGGAAATACGGTCTTCTGCATGCGACAGAGACGGGAGATTTATCTGTGAAAACTTGCCTTTGTGGTCACAGTGGTGGCCCATGCTAACCTTCCTATGGTGTAAAAATATAGCTAACAAGAATATTCTTATTAATAATCTAGAGATTACAGAGGAATTTGGCGCAAGTGACCACAAATCAATTACCTTTAGTACCTATTGAAGGTATGATAACAAGGATAATTCAGTAACATTCCCAGATTTTCGCTTAGCAAATTACAATGGGTTTAGAGAACATCTAGTTGGATGACTCTTAGTGTAGCCAGCTGGCCCAGTGGCTTGAGCACTGGCCTGGATTTTTACGACTCTCTCGCCAAGGGTTTTATCCCCACCAGTTCCCTGCTTTGTTTGCAATCGTGTGATTATGACTTGGTGAGTCACAAGTAAGTATAGTCACATGCACTTCCCATCCTGGTGAAGGGGGCGTGATGGTCCCATCCTGGTGAAGGGGCACGATGGTCCCATCCTGGTGAAGGGGGCGCGATGGTCCCATCCTGGTGAAGGGGTCGTGATGGTCCCATCCTGGTGAAGGGGGCACGATGGTCCCATCCTGGTGAAGGGGGCGCGATGGTCCCATCCTGGTGAAGGGGGCGTGATGGTCCCATCCTGGTGAAGGGGGCGTGATGGTCCCATCCTGGTGAAGGGGGCGTCATGGTCCCATGCTAATGAAGGGGGCGCTATGGTCTTATCCTGGTGAAGAGGGTGTGATGGTCCCATCCTGGTGAAGGGGGCGCGATGGTCCCATCCTTGTGAAGGGGGCGCGATGGTCCCATCCTGGTGAAGGGGGCGCGATGGTCCCATCCTGGTGAAGGGGGCGCGATGGTCCCATCCTGGTGAAGGGGGCGCGATGGTCCCATCCTGGTGAAGGGGGCGTGATGGTCCCATCCTGGTGAAGGGGGCGGGATGGTCCCATCCTGGTGAAGGGGGCGCGATAGTCCCATCCTGGTGAAGGGGGCGCGATGGTCCCATCCTGGTGAAGGGGGCGCGATGGTCCCATCCTGGTGAAGGGGACGTGATGGTGTCATCCTGGTGAAGGGGGCGTGATGGTCCCATCCTGGTGAAGGGGGCGGGATAGTCCCATCCTGGTGAAGGGGGCGCGATAGTCCCATCCTGGTGAAGGGGGCGCGATGGTCCCATCCTGGTGAAGGGGACGTGATGGTGCCATCCTGGTGAAGGGGGCGCAATAGTCCCATCCTGGTGAAGGGGGCGCGATGGTGCCATCAAGTGACCTGACACACATCCCTATGTCATGCACTCTTCAGACTTCATGTCTTGCAGTGTATGAAACATCATGTCAGTTCCAGCCAGCTGGAACTGACATTAATATAAGAATATATGTTGGTGTCACAAGTGTCACCCTGGATGTGCTGGTCAACACAGACACTGAGAGTAAATATTATAATGGTAAGCAATACCGACATATCTACTCTCAGCTTCATATTGTTCCAGACTATGGAACAAAGTTCTTCTCCTGGTTGAGGGACTGACCACCTCAAAACTAACTCTTCAAGGGTGATGGACTGATTACATCGTCTTCACATCTCTACTGCTTCTTCTGCTTCCTTTGTACTCGACTGAAGAAGCCTACTGTGTAGGCGAAACGTTCCGGAATAAAGATACCTAACTGAGGCACATGTGTCTTACTAATCAATACAGGAACTAACATTAAAACAACGCGCTGGAGTCAAGGGTCGTGTCAGAAGAGTCACACTAGATACACTGGCCAGTACCTGCCATTAACATCCAATAAGATCACAGTAAACAAGTGATATCACAATATGCACAACCACCACTGTGAAAAAAATAGTCAAGTTCCAAGCGCTTTCGTGATTTCTCACTTTATCAAGGAACTGATATTGCAGACATTAAGATGTATGGAAGGTCGAGTAATTTTATTCCTTTGAAATAAATTGCCTTTCTGAAGGCAAACTTCGGAAAAAAATATATTTACATTGTAAAAATTACACACACTCACTGGAAATAACATTTCTATGTATTAAGTTGAGAGTTTGAAGCCTCTCTGAAGAGGCTTTCTCGAGTTATCGTATTGAAACCAAAATCATTTTTAATTTAATAATAATAATAATAATAATAATAATAATAATAATAATAATAATAATAATAATAATAATAATAATAATAATAATAATAATAATAATAATCTTTATTTCTACAAGTATATAACACAGCTCGTACCTCCACGAGGCAGACCAAAGAGGTCAGCACATGCCCTAGTAACTATAATTAGCGATGAAAAGTCTCAAGCCGACCGGACGAGGCGTTCCCGAGTTTATAAAACAAAAACTTCAGTGGCAGAATTTTTTTCAGGCGCTACCTGGAGTATACCTGGAGGGGGTTTCGGGGGTAGTGGTGGACACTAGTAATACTGGTGGTGATGGTGGACACTAGTAGTACTGGTGGTGGTGGTGGACACTAGTAGTACTGGTGGTGATGGTGGACACTAGTAGTACTGGTGGTGGTGGACACTAGTAGTACTGGTGGTGATGGTGGACACTAGTAGTACTGGTGGTGGTGGACACTAGTAGTACTGGTGGTGTTGCACACTAGTAGTACTGGTGGTGGTGGTGGTGTACACTAGCAGTACTGGTGGTGGTGGTGGTGGTACACTAGCAGTACTGGTGGTGGTGGTGTACACTAGCAGTACTGGTGGTGGTGGTGGACACTAGTAGTACTGGTGGTTTTGGTGGTAGACAGTAGTAGTACTGGTGGTGTTGCACACTAGTAGTACTGGTGGTGGTGCACAATAGTAGTACTGGTGGTTTTGGTGGTGTACACTAGTAGTACTGGTGGTTTTGGTGGTGACACTAGTAGTACTGGTGGTTTTGGTGGTGTACACTAGTAGTACTTGTGGTGGTGCACAATAGTAGTACTGGTGGTGGTGGTGCACACTAGTAGTACTGGTGGTGGTGGTGCACACTAGTAGTACTGGTGATGGTGGTGCACACTAGTAGTACTGGTGGTGGTGGAGGACACTAGTAATACTGGTGGTGTTGCACACTAGTAGTACTGGTGGTTTTGGTGGTGTACACTAGTAGTACTGGTGGTGGTGTACACTAGTAGTACTGGTGGTGGTGCACACTAGTAGTACTGGTGGTGGTGCACACTAGTAGAACTGGTGGTGGTGGTGCACACTAGTAGTACTGGTAGTGGTGGTGGTGCACAGAAATAGTACTTTTGGTGGTGCACACTAGTAGTACTGGTAGTGGTGCAAACTAGTAGTACTGGTGGTGGACACTAGTAGTACTGATGGTGGTGGTGCACACTAGTAGTACTGGTGGTGGACACTAGTAGTACTGGTGGTGGTGGTGGTGCACACTAGTAGTACTGGTGGTGGACACTAGTAGTACTGGTGGTGGTGGTGCACACTAGTAGTACTGGTGGTGGACACTAGTAGTACTGGTGGTGGTGCACACTAGTAGAACTGGTGGTGGTGGACACTAGTAGTACTGGTGGTGGTGATGGTGCACACTAGTAGTACTGGTGGTGGACACTAGTAGTACTGAGTGGTGGTGCACACTAGTAGTACTGGTGGTGGACACTAGTAGTACTGATGGTGGTGGTGGTGCACACTAGTAGTACTGGTGGTGGTGGTGGTGCACACTAGTAAAAGGATCTTGGGGTAAGTATAACACCGAACACATCTCCTGAGGCGCACATCAACCAAATAACTGCTGCAGCATACGGGCGCCTAGCAAACCTAAAAACAGCATTCCGACATCATAATAAGAATCGTTCAGGACCTTGTACACTGTGTACGTCAGGCCCATACTGGAGTATGCAGCACCAGTTTGGAACCCACACCTGGTCAAGCACGTCAAGAAATAATATCGAAAGTGTAAAGGTTTGCAACAAGACTAGTCCCGGAGCTAAGGGAAGCTACGAGGAGAGGTTAAGGGAAATCGACTTGACGACACTGGAGAACAGGAGAGATAGGGAAGACATGATAACGACATATAAAATACTGAGAGGAATTGACAAGGTTGACAGAGACAGAATGTTCCAGAGATGGGACACAGCAACAAGGGAACACAGTTGGAAGTTGAAGACTCATACGAGTCAGATGAATCACAGGGATGTTAGGAAGTATTTCTTCAGTCACAGAGTAGTCAGGAAGTGGAATAGTTTGGGAAGCGATGTAGTGGAGGCAGGATCCATACATAGCTTTAAGAAGAGGTATGATAAAGCTCATGGCGCAGGAAGAGTGACCCAGTAGCGATAAGTGAAGTGGCGGGACCAGGAGCTGTGACTCGACCCCTGCAACCCCAACTAGGTGAGTACTCGTGCAACGTCTGCAACACTTGTGCAACATTATTCATCTACTGCTTCTAGAGTCATCATGGCCAGGATTCAGCTGAAGAAGTCTGTTACGCGGGCGAAACGTTTCCACCTTGAAGTGGATATACTTCGCCAGCGTTTTGCCTTCTGCCTAAATTTACGACGTGAATTTTCTGACGTTTCAGTAAACGTAAATTTTTTCAACGTTGTATAATTTTTGACAAATCTGTTTTTTTCTAAATTAAATTAAATTCGGCTAAGTTAGGTGAGGTAAAGCTCTAAACCTGTAGGTTTAACTTTGTGTAAGGAATTAGAAAAAAAACTGTTTAGTTTTTAAGCTTGTGTGTGTTTGTGTTTTGTGTGTGTGTGTATGTGTTTTGTGTGTGTGTATGTATGTGTGTGTGTGTGTTTGTGTGTGTTTTGAGTGTGTGTGTGTTTGTGTGTGTGTGTGTGTGTGTGTTGTGTGTGTTGTGTGTGTGTGTGTGTTGTTGTGTGTGTGTGTGTGTGTGTGTTTTGTGTGTGTGTGTGTGTGTGTGTGTGTGTGTGTGGGTGTGGTGTGTGTGTGAGTGTGTGTGTGTGTGTGTGTGGTGGGTGTATGTGTGAGTGTGTGTGTTTGCTTTGAGTGTGTGTGTGTGTGTTTTGTGTGTGTGTGAGTGTGTGTGTTTGCTTTGAGTGTGTGTGTGTGTGTTTTGTGTGTGTGTGTGTGAGTGAGTGTGTGTGTGTGTGTGTGTGTGTGTGTGTGTGTGTGTGTGTGTGTGTGTGTGTGTGTGTGTGTGTGTGTGTGGTGTGTTGTGTGTGTGTGCTTTGAGTGTGTGTGTGTGTGTTTGTGTGTGTGTGTGTGTGTTTTGTGCGTGTGTGTGTGTGTTCAAACACGCACGAGCGTGTTTAAGTGCGTTTTAAGCGTGCGTTTTTAAGTGTGCGTTAAGCGTTTGCGATCGTGTTTAAGCGTGTTTAAACGTGTGTGAGCTTGGGTGAGCTTGGGGATGGGGGGATGGGAGGGGAGGGGGTAGCTGGCAACCCCGGCAAGTCATCCAGTGTTGCCGCCGCCATTGATTTGCCTCCAGTGTACCTTGGAACGTGATGGGAGGTGGTGCTCGCTCCGCCGACCTCCGGCCTCTTTTTCGAACCCCCCCTCTCTAGCCTCTGGTTTTTTTACACCCCTGAAGCTGTCTGATAATTGACCTTCAAGTGCGAGAGGAAGGTCTGGCGGAGCGCTAGTGAGCCTTCAGTGGTCCAGGAGATGGAGCCTCAAGTGCGATAGTTCACGCTGATGAAACAAAAATTATTCCCCCGCTAAAAAAATATATATATATATATTGAAAAAAAAACACGAGGTTTTGAGTTTCAACTTGGGTTTTGGTTGATGATATATGTTAAATTGTGGGTTTAGCTGGTGTTTGTGGCTGCAGCTGTGGTGTTTGTATTTTAAAACACCAACTGTATTTATATAAACACATCGAAATCCTAAACATCACTATTGTAAAACATTAATGTCCTCAGTGTTTATATTTGATATTCCCGTAAATCATTTTCCTACGATGCTGAAGATTCTGGCGACCACAAGAATGTTGAGATGATGTTGTTGTGAGATGCTGGATGCTGCGTGTGATGAGGGAGATGACATGGCAATACCAGGGTTTTATGTGCACCTGTGGTACCAGTGGGAGATAAACACCCGTGGTACCAGTGGGAGATAAACACTCGTGGTACCAGTGGGAGATAAACACTCGTGGTACCAGTGGGAGATAAACACCCGTGGTACCAGTGGGAGATAAACACCCGTGGTACCAGTGGGAGATAAACACTCGTGGTACCAGTGGGAGATAAACACTCGTGGTACCAGTGGGAGATAAACACTCGTGGTACCAGTGGGAGATAAACACCCGTGGTACCAGTGGGAGATAAACACCCGTGGTACCAGTGGGAGATAAACATCTCTGATAGCAGTGGGAGATGAACCAGGAGAGGTGTGGGGGATGTTAACTTGTGTGGGGCTGTGTGGGAGGCCGCTGCCCACACGTATACGCTCTTTAACACGTAACATTACACTTCAACATTTACCGACAACAATTTGCAGTGTTGATGTTTACAATACAAATTAACAATACCGTGACTGGAGCAATTTATAACTTACGCATAAAATGGGAAGACAATGGAGCATTATCAAGTAACAAGTGTTACTGCGTTTTTTCTGTTGCAATAAATGTTTATATTTGAGTATTATTGCGTAGTGTTTTACAACACACATGTTTATATACGCTTTCCAAACATGAGAGAAGTTACTTGTTTGTGACTACGCAAACAGAGCGGTGAAGAGCAAACAGGCATTCTATGGCTTGTAAATATATCGTGTGCTGAGGTACAAATGTGTTTGTCTGCAACATCATTGTAAATAAGAAAAGATTATTGTCTATGCATTCAAATGGTTATATTTATGTTAGTCTCTAAACCCGTGTGGATCATTCGGTGCAAGAACTAGTGGAGGCTCGATCCTACGTCCACTAAAAGCAGGACAGACGCACTGCCATCACCTACCTGTTGTGTTCCCTGAGAGAAGTTTGAATATCAGTATCTATCTCATTTTTCATGCATTTTAATGAGAACATTAAGCGAATCCTGGTCATATTCTGAGTGAATAAAGTTAAAAAAAAACACATTAAGATGTATTTTATAAGTTGCAAGAGATAACTGCAAGTTGCAAGAGGCGAGTACAAGTCGGACGAGCCTCAAACACTCCTTTGTCAACATTGTTTTGTGACACGCACTCCCATTGTCTTAACCACTTAACACAAGATAACGACTTCCAGCGAGGTAGAGGCCAGCTCTTCATCTAAGGTCGAGGCAACGCTGACTCTCCAACAAGGGCGAGGTACCACCAACTCTCCAGTAACGTCGAGGCAACGCTGACTCTCCAACAAGGGCGAGGTACCACCAACTCTCCAGTAACGTCGAGGCAACGCTGACTCTCCAACAAGGGAGAGGTACCACCAACTCTCCAGTAACGTCGAGGCAACGCTGACTCTCCAACAAGGGCGAGGTACCACCAACTCTCCAGTAAGGTCAAGGTAACGTTGACTCTAAGGAGAGGTAACGGTCACCTCTGCAGTGAGAGTCGTGCGTTTCTTCAAGTAGAGAGGACCTTAGTGAGTGGCCCTGCAGCCTCCTGGACCATACCTAAGAGGACCTTAGTGAATGGCCCTCCAACGTCCTGAGCCATACATAAGAGGACCTTAGTGAGTGGCCCTCCAGCCTCCTGGACAATACATGTGGATGTGTTTGTATAGCTCAGTGTGTTCATGGCACGAATTGTGGTCATTTGGGCTCGAGCATACTCATGTACCAGCGTGTCCATAGAAATTTCAGCGCTTTTGTGGCCCAGTGTGGCCATGGAAGCTTGAATGTGCTCATGGTTTGAAGTTTGAACATAGAAGTTTGTTGCCCATCACCTGTAGCGTAATCAATGAGGCTGAAGTGCATGCATGGCTCCATGCTTGTATGAGCCGCGGGTGTAGCCATCCATGTATGAGTGGGTGTCCGGCCCGGGGTGCGACCATACATGAATGAGTGGGAGGTGCGTCGTACTCTCTCCCCCGGGAACCCACAGGGATTCGACCCGGGGGATCCCCAGCCACCACCCGAGAACTCACACCCGAAGACCTGCCAGCGAGTCTCTGCAACGAGGAGTCGAGGCTTCACGGGAAGTCTGCTGCGTCGCCCTTGCCAGGGTGCTCCTGCTGGCGCTGCTGTTGGTGCAGCAGAGTGTCGAGGTTTCCTCCTCCAGCACCACACGGACACCTCCTGCGGCCTCCCCTCCAGGGAAACCGCAGAGGACGCTGACGAGGCTTCACGGGATCCGCTGGCAGCTCTCACCACCTGTGATGCTGGTGACACAGGCGCCCTATCTGAAGTACGCCTCGGCTCCGTCACTAGCCTCGTCTCTGATCGATATGTCGGATACTTCCTCAGCTTCGTCGGTAAAACGCAACGATCTTCACTGGTCTGGTGATCTATCCCAGGAATCTTTACCCCTCCTGAAGAAGAGGGCTCACCGCCTGCTGCGTCAGATTGTGCGGACTCGAGTCAGACAAAAGAGGCCGAATTCCTTGTCTGAAGCCTCCTACCGCTCCTCCCGTGGAGATAGTGATGGAGAGTGTTGTCTTGCTTCACGGCTCTTACGCGAATATGACCCAAGAGCAGACGGTGACGTGCAAGTTCAGTCCTTTAACAGCCTGGAAGATCATCCCCATAAAGGCATGGAAGATCATGGACTTAACCGCCTGGAAGATCACTCGCTCAAGCGTGCGGGAGATCACTCTCTCATGCGTACGGGAGACCAGCCTCTTAACAGTGTGCCAGACGGACACACACATGGTGAAACTGCTGGGAATAATGGAAGAAGCGCACCTGAGGGTGCTTCTCCCAGTCCACTAAACCCAGGAGACACCAGAGGGGTTGTAAAGTGGGATTCTCAGGGGTCACAAGAGAGACCCCAGACCACTAACTGGGGGTCCCCGGGGAGCAAGGAAGCAGGCCGGCCAGGGGTGAAAACTGTCTGGCCGTCTCTTGTCATTGCCCTGCCACCAGACCACAACACAGGCGGGGTCCAGGACCCTCTCGACCCAGGACAAACTAGCGGTCCGACGAAGGAAATTGTCCCTATCAAGGCAGACGTGATCGACAGCCCCTCACTCGATCATCTCCCAGCTGAAGCCGTCTCCCCGAAGGAAGAGACGCAAGCTGAGGCTCCTCCTCCTTCAGGTATCCCACTGCCGGAGGGAAATGATGCAGGGAATACCTTCCGCATCTCCCCCTCCTCACCAGGCAAGGAAATAGATACTCATCTCAGAGTCCAGGGGGTCCTCGACCCCCAGCCTGAGTTCCAAGTCGTTCAGATGGAAATTTCCCAGCAAAGTGGTGAACGACGACTGGTGGATGACGACAGCAACGACGATAACGACTGGGAGAGTCGTAGTGAGGAGGAGGATGCCAGGAGGAGGCGCCAGGAGGAGGAAGAGGAGGAGATGGAAGAGGAGAGAGCGGAGGACAGAGAGAGGACGAGTGCCACCCACACAACGTTGCTTTACAGACGCAAACGCAAAAGTGAGTACTGGAAAGTCCTATTAATTCTTCCATACGCCAGTCGTTTGCGTGAGTACATGCATCTTTGCTGTATAACCCCTGTGGTTTAGCGCTTCTATTTGATTATAATAATAATGTGAGTACCTTCTCATATATTTGATGCTAGAGTACATGCACCTATGTGTACCATCCCTGTTATCTTTTGTGCTAGAGTACATGCACCTGTGTGTACCATCCCTGGTATGTTTGATGCTAGAGTACATGCACCTGTGTGTACCATACCTGTTATGTTTGATGCTAGAGTACATGCACCTGTGTGTACCATCCCTGTTATGTTTGATGCTAGAGTACATGCACCTGTGTGTACCATACCTGTTATGTTTGATGCTAGAGTACATGCACCTGTGTGTACCATACCTGTTATGTTTGATGCTAGAGTACATGCACCTGTGTGTACCATCCCTGTTATGTTTGATGCTAGAGTACATGCACCTGTGTGTACCATACCTGTTATGTTTGATGCTAGAGTACATGCACCTGTGTGTACCATACCTGTTATGTTTGATGCTAGAGTACATGCACCTGTGTGTACCATACCTGTTATGTTTGATGCTAGAGTACATGCACCTGTGTGTACCATACCTGTTATGTTTGGTGCTAGAGTACATGCACCTGTGTGTGTACCATACCTGTTATGTTTGGTGCTAGAGTACATGCACCTATGTGTACCATCCCTGTTATGTTTGGTGCTAGAGTACATGCACCTGTGTGTACCATCCCTGTTATGTTTGGTGCTAGAGTACATGCACTTATGTGTACCATCCCTGTTGTGTTTGGTGCTAGAGTACATGCACCTGTATGTACCATACCTGTTATGTTTGGTGCTAGAGTACATGCACCTGTGTGTACCATACCTGTTATGTTTGATGCTAGAGTACATGCACCTGTGTGTACCATACCTGTTATGTTTGATGCTAGAGTACATGCACCTGTGTGTACCATACCTGTTATGTTTGATGCTAGGGTACATGCACCTGTGTGTACCATACCTGTTATGTTTGGTGCTAGAGTACATGCACCTGTGTGTACCATACCTGTTATGTTTGATGCTAGAGTACATGCACCTGTGTGTACCATACCTGTTATGTTTGATGCTAGAGTACATGCACCTGTGTGTACCATACCTGTTATGTTTGGTGCTAGAGTACATGCACCTGTGTGTACCATACCTGTTATGTTTGATGCTAGAGTACATGCACCTGTGTGTACCATACCTGTTATGTTTGGTGCTAGAGTACATGCACCTGTGTGTACCATACCTGTTATGTTTGATGCTAGAGTACATGCACCTGTGTGTACCATACCTGTTATGTTTGATGCTAGAGTACATGCACCTGTGTGTACCATACCTGTTATGTTTGATGCTAGAGTACATGCACCTGTGTGTACCATACCTGTTATGTTTGGTGCTAGAGTACATGCACCTGTGTGTACCATACCTGTTATGTTTGATGCTAGAGTACATGCACCTGTGTGTACCATACCTGTTATGTTTGATGCTAGAGTACATGCACCTGTGTGTACCATACCTGTTATGTTTGGTGCTAGAGTACATGCACCTGTGTGTACCATACCTGTTATCTTTGGTGCTAGAGTACATGCAC